>JABASM010002178.1:0-11789 GCA_019776545.1 Brachystomella parvula | reverse complement strand
AATTGAGATACCTAAATCCGCTAATTCTAACCCTGGATTCCATAAATCAGGTCACAATAATATATTTCAAAAATACTAATGAATAATAAAAGAAAAGCATGGCGAGGTAGTAAAAAAAATATCTGAAGAACAATTAGAGGAATATTATAAATAAATTCCCTTTTGAGAACTGTGATGGACCTCAGTAGCCTTGATTTCCTTTTCTCTTTCGCTAGTTAATATTTTGTAAAGAGAGAAAGAGAGATGAATCGTCGCTTAAAATTATCCTAATGAATGATTTCACTGACAAGGAGTCCTGAGTACGATGAGGACGACAACGACGGAGTTCAAACTATTCCAAAACAAACGAAGTGATATAAGTCTAATTATTCTAGCACCCTACAACAATACAGAAATATTCAATGCATATTCCTCCTTCTTGATCAGCTAATTAATTAATAATTGGATTGTAAGAGGAGTCTTTTAAACTCTGGATAATAGTGGTTCAGTCAAAAGAGTGGTGAGATTTCACTAGAGTAGAGAAATCCCCCTTGTAATTCTTACACTACAATAATATATCAATTTGTAAAAAGGAGTTCGAAGCGCATTAGGTCACACATTTTCGACGGGGGGCTCTTTTATCTTTAACTTAAATGCGAAGCCAGCTAGAGACTAATTTTCCATTGTAGTAAGGCTTCGGCAGGACTATCACTCGGATACTTTGGAGAAAAATTCCACGTAGACTAAAAATATGCTGTCAATCTCCATTAGGGATTTCATGGTCTTCAGAATTCCTAGTAAATCAACTGAAGTATAAGCTAACATGTATCCATAACTGACTCTAAACTCGATTACTCCCCAGTACTGTCGACAAGGCTAAGATCACAATTAATTACTATGAGAGAAAAAAATGTGAGTATACAAATATATATATATAGATTCGGAAGTTGGTAATAGTGTCACTCATCTTCAGCAACAAGTATAAATCTACGAATTACGCTCAGAACTTTGAATCACAATTAACTACATTCTTCTCCTATACAGGACTTCGATCGTAAATACTTCACGCTACGAGGCAAAGCCTAACCCGAAAAAAAAAAAAAAAATGTAAAGACCCGAAAATCCTCTTTTTCTCTCATTCAGCAAACCAAAGTGGTTGATAAGTTGATTTTGCTGGGCTCAGTGGACCAAACGCATAGGCTGTTGCCATTGGTGGATGTGTTGTAAACACTGTAGGCAAATGAGCCGGTGGTGGTAAAGTGTGATGATGGGAGGGATGTTGGTGAGGAGCTGCAACGGCTGCAGCAGCAAGTACAGACCGGGCATTTGCATGATGAGCCGGTGGAGGCAATGCCCTAAAATAAAATTATAGTCTGATTAATCACACTTCATGGAAGGAAGCAGGAAATCAATAGATGCAAAGGAGGAAAACTAAACCAGCTTGTCCTGGAAAAGCATATTTATTCTGCACCCCACTGTTTCTGTACTTGCTAAGTTTTTCTTCTTTTCCTGAAATTACTTTAGTCTATGACAGCAAGATATTTCATTTCTTTCTTTTTTCAATTTTTTTTTTTTTTTGGCTCGTTCATATTCTGGAATAACTGAAAATTTTGAAGGCTGTCATCAGTAAAATTACAAACTGGAAGACATTAATAATATTGGAGATCTTCTGTTACTTTGAGATTCAATAATCTACTAAGGACAAATAGAGGAAAGTGGAGTGGTTTCAGTTTGAGGGGACGCATGCAATTCCTTCGAGCCTTTGCTTGTCTTTGTAAGGAACAGCGTCCCGTTCACAACTTTAAAAGAAGATGGCACGGAGGCGGAAGAGGTGAGGATCCCAACCCTAAGCTTTTTTTTGGGAGGTAGTTCAATAGCAGAACTTGAATCGGAATCATACCCCGGAGTAAACGAGCTAAGCTGGTAGGCCGAAGCAACGCTACTTCCTTGGCCATTGGTAACAAAGACTGCATTTCCACCACCTAGTGTAAATATTTTACAATTCTCACGAGTCAGAACAATTGGGATAATATTGCTGGAAAATAATTCCAAAGACTAACCATGATTTCCTCGTCTATATATATCTTGACCTGGTCCATATATTGCAGGTCCTTGCGGAGCATGAGGAGAGATACGAGATCCAGGAATCATGACATGCCGTGGTGGTTGGGGTGAGAGATGACTAAAACCAACAAGGAAATCAGCCAATTATTTGAATAAAGAAATGAAGGTAATAGCTATACTAAAGTACTTACCGCATGTCCTGGCGATGATATTGGGGTTGAAGTCCAGGATTCCCCCATGCAGTTGACGGTTTCAGCACATGAGCGTCCCTTAAAAGCTGCGCATGCAGTTCAACCGCACGCAAGTTCTCATTCCTCATGGATGAGTGATGGTGATGAGCAGGCGGTGGAAAATGGGCAGAGTGAATATGGTAGTCGGCGGGTGGAAGAATGGAGCCACCACGGCCATTCGACGAGGATGTTGATGATGCACCAGAAGAACCATTGCCGACAACGAGAGCTGGCGGGGCGCCGTAGTAGTGATCCCTGAGTTAGAAATATTCACGTGAAAAATACAAAATGACAAATATATTATCACCTAAGATAATAAATACCGGTAAGATTTAGGAGGGTTCGAATTAACCAATTTTTCCGTATCAGAAGAACCAGGTCCCGATTTCTCAACTGGCTCCTGCTTCATTGAATTATTCCCTATGAGGCATTCGGACTGGACCTTAGCCAAAAGTCGCTTCTTCTGTGAGGCATATGAGGTAGTAGTGGAGTTGATTTCAGGCTTGATGTCCCTCTGGCTCGCTTTGGAATTTATGTTATTATTTGCTTGGACGACTCCCAATCCGTTTTGATTATTACTAAAGCTATTGTTGTATTGCTGTTGGTTCTGACGATTCATGCCTGACATAACTGGCATCATGGCGGGATGCCCGTTCGACTGGGGTGTAGCTTGTGGGGTTTTCTGCTGAGGAGTCCGATGCTCTTCGTCACTGTCAACAGTGACGCATGAGACTGCTGGATTGTTATTCCGTCGGCGGCCCGAGTTTCCGCTTCTTGAAGTAGACTGACCATTACTGAAAATATTAGGAACGACTACAAGTATAAAGGAAAAGAAACTAGAGTGTTTCAGAATGTGATGGTCTACCTTCTATAGTGCGAATCCTCCTGTTGTGGGGTGATAGCGACTACTGATGGACATTTAGATCCTAGGGTACACTGTGTGACTTTGGAGTTCATGCAGGCACTACAAGTACGATCACGACAACTGTGAACATATACTACTTTTAGTCTAAATTTATCAAGGGATTTCAGGATCTAACTGATATCAAGCTTACCTCGTTGTTTCGTCATCACTGTCGGAAATTGTTATGACTGAAACAGCAGGGGATGGGGTATCCCGAATTGTAATTGTAGGCTGACGAGGATTGGATGCGACTGTTACATTTGTATTCCCTTGATTAGTACCCTGGCTCTGGCCGATGTGATTACTCGTAGGCGCATTGTTGTTCCCATTGATTGGATAAGAGGGGGCTTGATTTTCGACGACGTGACTGTAGAGGGGATGACTCCCGCAACCATTTGCTTCTACCTTTGGATGATTGTTGTTCCCGTAGTACGAGGATGAGAGGCGGCTTGATGAATGAGCCATCTGATTGTTATTCCAGTTTGCTGAAAATTAGTTACAGTTAGTAACATATGATCCAGAGAGAAAATAAATCCATGGAAATGTGGCAAGGGCAAGCCTAATCCCCACTGCATTAAGTGAAACAGGGAAACCATCGACTCGTTCCTTGCATTCATTTAGCGGAGGTAAAAAATTGAACTGGGCCACCGAAATAAACTCAGCACAGAGTGCTTTCCGCAAGTATATGATACAACTTAAAGAATAAAAAACTCACCATTATTCTGTGGACTACTTTCCTTCACGCGTTTCTTGACAGGACTCAACTGTGGCACGTTCTCATTCTTCCGATATCCATCAAAATACGGTAAGTACTGACCAGTATTTGGATCAGGGTGGAGTTTCGTGTGCGCTGGAATGGAGTTCCCTATGTTCTGCCGCACATTGGATCCATTATAGGTCAGTGATGAGTAAGCGGAGGGTTGATGTGCCACTGGCGGTTGCATTGGATGCTGATTCGGCGGAGGTCCAAGGACAATTTGAGATGCCTTTATTGCCACGTTCGGATTCCCACCACCTCGTTTACCCCAAGGACCATCCACAATACCAGGAGGGTCATACATTTCCGCCATTTCCACAGGAAAGATATGGCGCTGATCCTAAACATGAGTACAAAATATGGTTAACATTTTTTTCAATTTTTTTTTGCCTCAGAAATCACCTGAATAAGTCCATTGGAGTCCACGATCAAAGGTCTTCCCCAGTCAGAGTCAGGCAGAATTGGCTGTTGTAGACCATGAGGATGATGAGGATGAGAGTGTTGAGCAGCTGCTGCTGCTGCAGCTTGCCAACTCGAAGGAACGAGAGCAACTTGCCTGCCGCCAGCCCAAGAAGTCTGAACCCCCTTTAATCAGAACATTAACTGTGTATAAAAAGACAGCGCATCTCAAGGGACCGTCAGGATAAAACACTTACCGCAACAAGCATTTGGCGACTAGTTTGCTCCACCATTGACACGGGTACATACTGCTGCTGTGCAGCCGCCGCTGCAGCAGCAACCTGTAAATTACACGGAACCAAAATACAAGTTCATTTTGTGCTAAAAGTAACAGCGTTCAAACTGGACACAAACTTCCGAAATTTACCTGAAATGTAGGACCGTAGGTGAAATGCGGGGGCACCAGTTGAGGTGGCAAGTCATTCCTCCCAGAGGTGAACTGTCGAGGTCCAGATCGACCGTAAAGTTGATACTGGAATAGATCAGAATAAAGGTTTATTAAAACAAATACAGCAGAAGAAAAAAACTGAAAATAAATGAAATGGTTTGTTCCAAATTAAATCATGAGGTGGTTGAAAAAAGAATTTTAAGTCATAGAGAACCCCTTTGTTCATATTTAAGAAATTACTAGAAAGCACACAAGTCCAAGGACAGCGTGCTGTGGTTAAAAAAATAATAATTTTTTTAGCCTTAGAAAGCAACTCACCTGATTGGTAAGAGCTTGTGGAAATGCAAGCGTCACGTTGGACGCAGAAGTGGGCACGAGGTTTGCAACTAATGATGGAGCGGAAGGTGGAGGATTTGATGCTGGAGCGTAAGAGTTTCCGCCCCGTCGACATACCTATATCAGTAACCGTTCATGAGTCAGTTAAACAACAGTAAAAAACCGAAAGCACAGACCTCCATCATCTGGACACTGGATTTCACATTGGAACAATGGGCATAGTCTATTAAATGCGCCAAAATCACGAAGGCATGGTTCAGAGCTTCTCCAGGGGTAATTCGACGCTCCTAAGAAAAAGTGGGATTAAAAATGATTGGTTTCATTATTTTTTGTGCACTACGCTGATCTTTTACCTGGTCCATTGTCAGCATTCTTTTCAAGAGGTCAATGAATTCTCTCCTATCGGCCTTTTCCGCAAGGAGTTCCCCTCCTTCCAAATCCGTCGGAACGTTCACCTGCCCAATATCATCTACACAATTGAAAATGTACTTCCTGGCCTCCTTCGATTTTATCCCAGTCTCCGCTTCATGTTCCTCCGGCGTCTATGGTAAAAGAATGTTGGATTTCGCGTTGTGCATCAGAAGAGCAAAGTTAAATAAATAACTTGTACCTTGAGACGCCAGAATGGGTACGTGCTTTCCAAATCCCGGTAAAAGAATTTGGCTGTTTTGGATGCTGAGTTAAGCATATGCTCCGTTGGAAGCCCTTGTGTTTGGCTTATGTAGCGAATTTGATCATATTCTGAAGAACCAGGATATAGCGGCCATCCTAAAAACAACTCTGCAATCACACACCCCAACGACCACATATCAATAGCCTCACAGAAGGGAAGTCCTGAAAGTTCAAATAAGAATCTAAACATACGTTCAGCATGAAAAATATAAGTAATAATTACCTAAGATAATTTCTGGGGCTCGGTAGTAACGCGACTGAAGATACGTATTGCAAACAGCTTTGGAGACATGGGAAGCAGAACCAAAGTCTATAACTTTCACTCGGTAAGGATGTCGGGCAGGGTCAACGAGCATTATGTTTTCTGGCTTCAAGTCCGCATGAATGAGTCCGAGTTGCTGGAAAAAAAAATGATTAAAACAAGATTTATGCAGATAACGAATAACTTCTGCATTCGCTTTCTTAATTAAATGAGGTCAGCTATAAGCAGTTTTTCCCACAGACGCAAAACTTACTTTTAACTTAAGAAGGGCTGTGAGAACTTGCTGCAGGATGGGTCGAATGTACTTCAGCGGCAGCGGCGAGAACTTGTTATGTTTTAAAAAATCATAAAGGTTCTGTTCCAACATCTCGAAGACCAGACAAGTATGATTGTGATGCTGGAAACACTCAAAGGCTCTGACGAAGTTGAAATCATCGGCATTTTCTTGGCTCAGCCGAGAGAGAATGCTGACCTGTTACCAACGAATTACAAGATCAGAAACAGTTGCAGGTGAAAAACTCAATGCAAGTTTACCTCGATTTGGCCTTGGCGAGCGTAGGATGGGTGATTTTTTAGGATTTTGATTGCAACAATGTCATTGGTTCCCTTCTTCCAGCACTTGACAACCTGAGCAGAGAAATAAGAGAAACAATATTAGAATTTGATCCTGAGACTAGTCAGCTGATAAGTGCTTATTGCCTCCTCCACTACACCCTGCTGAAAGCGGTATAATTGCATTGCGTTCATTCGTTACTTACCTGGCCAAAGGTTCCCCTTCCAAGGAACTCCAGCACTTCATAGTGTGTCTGGGTAGTCAAGGAGAAGAGAACCTCATGCTGGACTAACTGGTAGTCCCCATCTCCCCCTCCGCTGCCGCCAACGGCCGTTTTGCTTTGGACTGCCGTGGTGGTGATGTTATTGACTTCACTGTTAACTTGTCCACCAAGGCTACCATGCCCTGTTGTGTCACTGTCTGCGCACTTTCTCTGTGAAATAGATGGATCTGATTAGTACAGTCTTAATCCAAACTTTATACAACATCCTATAGGGACTAAGGTAAAGTCAAAAGATACCGCAGGTAAAAGTAATTAAAATTTCCGACAAACCAACCTGCCGCGAGAAGTCGTAAACAAAGTTCGAACTGTGAGAACGAGAAATTATTCAGAAAAAAATCAAACTTGTTAGACAAAACGATACATACTACGTTGCCATTAACGAAGATTGAAGCTGAATCCACACCTGACCTTGTTTATGTTACCTTTTTTCTAACCAAAATTTTTTGCCTAAATCAATACTAAGGTTTTCACGTACCTCCGTTGTCAAAAAATTATTACCAATCCAAAAACTACTACCGAAAATGAATTATTTATTTTAGCTTAGCTTAAGAGCGTTGTTTAAGACTCTCAGGTCAACGCAGAAGAAAACGTTACAAGGGAACAACCCGCACCAGCATGAAAAATGGACACATAATGTAGGTATGCTTCAGAGTGAAAAGGAAAGAAAGAATGAAGAAACGGGTTATTCTAAAAACATGCCGACCAACTTTGTTAAGATTTTGACTTACTTTTCTGGAGCACCGATGGTAATTATTTGACGATGAATCGTGTACGAATCTTATTGTAGATGTTCTAATTGGGACGTGAGCCTGAGGGGGCTGTGGAGACACAGCTTGCCCTCCTTGACCATCACACAACCCTCGACGATTCTGTCCACAGTTTGAGAGCCAAAAATTCCCACCACCTCTACCACTACTGCTATCAGCTATTGCACTTACGACCTCAGCATTCTGAAATAAAAAAAGAAAAACAGATTAATAAACAAAAAACGAAACTCGGGTCCTGCTGCTTATTAAAACAAAAAGAATAAACAACATCAATAATAAAACGTTCATTGCATCAGCCATGTTTCTCCTCGAGCTCGACCCTTCCCTGTGCTACCTATAATGACACAGCCAATCGTTTACGCTGCAGACTGGCTCGAGTTCTTCCGCCCTCCAATCCCGCGCTGTCAGTCATCAACCATCAATACCGCAGATAGTCCTATTCCCGGATGACTGCATTGAAACAAGAGAAACATTGAGTCGAGGTAACTGCTGTGTCTGTGCTTTGCGCTAGGGGATCACCTAACTTTTAACTAGACTACGACAAGGCCGAGGCTGATCAATAATACGAACGTGGCCGTGGGGCTTCATGAGGCCAAGACAGAACAACGTGTGCTATGGAGAATAGGACTTAATCATCGCCATTTTTAATTAGAAGTTAGGGATTTCAGTGTGTGGAGGAAGGAGGACCCATACAATCCGAGAAAGAAAAATGCGTGAAAGTTGAGAATTGAGATAAGCATCCCTAAGGGAAATCCCAGTAGATAACGTTTCTTGTCCACCCAAAAAATAGGATATATATACTATATCTTTTGCTCATTGAACATGAACACCACTGTGCTAAAAGTAATGATGAAGAATTGTTTTTAAAATCAGCCAACCAAGCAAAGTCAAAGAAATATGACCGCAGAATCAATAGGCCTTTCTGCAAATCTCTAATCTTGTCCTCGACAAGAAGTCAGGATTAACGAAGCGAATCTTGCCTTGTCTGCCTCTTACATTCCAATCAGCCAATTTTTCTTGACCATCATTACGATTTAAATGTCTTTAGTTAATAGAGCTCGGACCTCCCAAGCTATCGACTAAACCCTATTTCATTAAATTAAGCCATTTCCGCGTAATTCCGTGTGTTGTTAAAGCTGGGTTAAATTGTTCTTTTTCTGGGAAGTGGGAATAGAAGAGTTAAAGGAGTTATTTTCATTTTCCATCAGAATTTGGTATTTATCTTTCTGTCAAAAGAGGAAAAAAGAGGCTAATAGCAGCATGTCTTTCCCGTCACATTATCAATAATTACTAACGATGCCTGACATAATTCTCATATATTCTTCTTTGTAACCAACAGACCTCGTTACCAACAAGTCTTAATTTCAAATTACCATCATCATTCCAAACGAACAGAAGACTGCACTTTGCGTTTTACTAAAACCAGATGAAGAAGTCGGATTCTGACGAGCTTATATTAGCTTTGACGATCTACAGTTTGACCAGATGACATAAGACACCTCTACTTTTTTCTTCTGTTTTTCTAGTTAGAGGTGCTAAATATTTTACTGATAGTTGATGATATAATATCATAAGGTTGCGTCTTTGCGAAATTGCTAGAAAGAATGGTCTGAACAAATGTGGTAGCCGACATAAACATAAAACATATATATTAGAGGCATATTACCGCTTAAATTCTTGTCCCCTAAACCGTCTAACGACTTTTTTTTCTGGAACTTTCACAAAAGACGCAGTCGACGGACCTAATAAGACAACCCAGGTCACTCAACTGTCAACAGCTTCGTTCAACAGTATACAAGCAAAGTGTAAACTATAGTTACTCCAGGAATTTTCTGCATATTCTGGAATTAGTTAGGGATTCATTGATTTGAGGTCCGCGTTTAGGGTCTTACATTTGTCACCACCGAAACTGACATTTGCTTTTTGAGTAGATGAAGACTGGACCGCGGGTCAGGGCGGATGTTCGAGCGTATGGAACTCATATTTAAGCTTCGTCAGGCACTGTATCCACACGCCAGCGCATGAATTTTGCCATTTTCAGCTAAGGAAGCGCAATTTTGAGCTGTTTCTCGTAAAAAAAAAATTGCAAGTTTTGCCATTTTCGGGTTCAGTCTGAACCTGCTTTGTCCCTGCGCGAAAAACTAAGGTCGCTTACTTACACCTTTGCGACAGGTGTCATTTTAACTTGTTCCGAAAGTCCAGATCCTGGGTTTTTGGCAAGTGTCATCCGCGAGAAGTTTTACTACCCTAAGTCTTGTTTTAAACTAACTTGGCCGTTGTAGTCCAACTATTTGTATTTCTTCAATCCTTGTGTAAAAACTGGAAGTCGGAGGGTCGCTGATGGTGCTACCGGCAGATACTAATTGGGTGGGTATCCCAGTTTGCCTCTATCCCCAACTCCCCTCCCTTTCATCCAGATTAATGGGGTGTCCACCACATGCCAGTATACCACCGGGTGGGAGGGTATGCTAGAGAGAATCTTTTCCACCAAAAATAGTAATCCGAATGAAAGGCTGTCAGCAACAGGAAAGTCGCTAAAACATAAGCGGGGGTAATTTTCATAAACTACGGAATTTATTTTTTTTTCCAGGAATAATGAGCGAATGGCATGGGAAATAAGTATAACAACCAGCGATGAGAGAAAATAAAACAGGGAAATTCAATGCACATTCTCATGGAACACTCCGAAGCTAAGCACTATAGTCGCCAGTGAGTGTCCGAACCAGCTTAAAATCGATAGAAATCTACGGTAGCCCTCGACTGTACCTGAGTTCGCTAACCGACTACCATGGCACATAATGATCCGTCCTTAACTTGCAATAAGTAACACGAATCCACCTAACTTAACTCCAAACTCTGCTTCGCCTAATTACTCAACCGTACTTTGCGCCGTCACCACCAATCATAGCCTCAGGTTTACTCGACTACGATTTTTCTAATTCATGAGAAAGCAGACAACTGCCGAGGAATCCAGTATACTGGTATAAATGGATTTTTCCAGAGAACTGAAGCTGTTTTCATCAGACGAGCTGAAATTCTTTACATGAAACAAAAGTTGTTTTGCAACACTACACCACCAGATACCAGGAGAAACGTCTGACAACAGAAAAGGCTGTGATGTCACAAGACTTCTAAACATTAAAAAGTACTACCTAAGGTAAATACGATAGCCAGATTGCTAAGTATAACAGTTAACACCTTCTGAGCTCAATGTACTAGTCAAGTCAACCCAAGCAAGGGGACAAAAGACACGCTAGCTAGACCTAGTATAACAACTAATAATTCACTTTGAAAATTCGAATCTGCGCCGTCACATCTAACAGTTCAAGTTCAACTAGAGATGCTGAGGGCCCTATCCTATCGTCAACGAGGAGCAGGACAGCATCATAAGCTAATGACTAAAATAGTGAATGAGGTTAAGGCTGTATAAGGGTAGAATATAAAAATATAGATTAAAATATGCTTACAACAGTGACCGGGGAACGACAGCAAGCCATAATCTTAGTAGTAAATCCGTAGTGTCAATTAACATGATTACGTACTTCAGTGATCCAACTTCTCTTCATTTAGGCTGGAGCTGGCCACAGAGACTTAGAATTAAGCCCTGTCTTCCTCCTTTCCTCCTTGATATTAGATTCCCTTGGTATGGATGGCTTCCATACAAAATCAACTGTAGAGCTGGGTCTACTGGGGTCAAAGAAACGAGAAAAGGAAGATGAGAATGGGAATTAGAGAGGGAGGCCAGATAAATAATTAGTGGGAGACGACGTGAATCGATAAAATATAAGTAATTCACTTCATGGTGGATTTTTTGACTGAATTACTGCAGAAATAGACTGAAGTCAGTCTCACAACACCCAATTTATGACTAAAGGCAAGGAAATCTTTCCTTTCTCTTTACCCCTATAGCCTACTTTTCATGACATGCTCAATAACTCTCCGCCCCAACCAAACTGCTCCCACCTGACACCAGGTCCAACGCGAACGCCGAACGCGAACGAACGCCGAACGCGAACGAACGCCGAACGCGAACGAACGCAGGACGCGAACGCCGAACGCTCGTTGTATGGACAAAAAGTCTAGTCAGCAAGTATGGGCATAACGCACATTTGGAAGCCTAGACTTTGGAACTTTC
>JABASM010002176.1:0-11792 GCA_019776545.1 Brachystomella parvula | reverse complement strand
TGCATCTGTTAAAATCATTATTTCCTCTTAATTTTCTAGGAGGTTCTGTGGAATGACGCAGTGGTTGTAATCTGGAAATCTACAGCTTTAATTAATTATTTATTTTCGCAAAACCAACTGAAATCGCTTTACAACTTAATTAACTGTAACCAGAATGACTATATTCTGGTTGTGAAAATTTGTAATTTTTTACGTTGAATTAATTGTATCAAATAAATTATATTAAATTCCGTTGCTTGCATCGGGATCAAACGTTAAATTAATTTCGTCTTCTTCAGAGTCGTTTGTATCAGAGCGATATTTTCAGTTCCTTGCGGAAATTCAAAAATTCGGCTGCTATGGTATTCCTTCGCCCTTGTCCTGCTAGAAAGACTCGAGTCAAAACGAAAATTTCAAAATCTGAAAAAATAGAAATTTTTTAATGTTTTAAAATAATTTCTATTTTGGTGATTTAATTATAACCATTTACCAGTTAATACTCGTGCGTGTATATTTGAGGGCCAAATTAGTGGGTCATGTGGAAGTCTGCGTTTGGTAGCAAAAATGAGGAGGCTGGGGAAAATGAGGTTCCTCCTCCGGCAGCGGCGGCGTCCACTGGACCACAGAGTAGTAGCGCTCCACCGGTTCCAGCTGCAATGGCCTCATCAAATACTACCTTGACCTTCAAGGTCGATTACAGCAAAGATAGCTTGAAATCTAGGTATTCTGACCCAGAGCTAGCTAACATCACGGTCCCGGTAAGTTAACTTTATTCAAGGTCACATTAGTGATCGGTGTTTCTGTGAGCAAACCCATCAATCGCGCTCGGACCTGTTCTCAAAATATTTTCCGTTGGAGGCTTCAATACATGGAATCGGCATATCAGCTAATTTACTTGCTTTTCTTTATTCTTTTCTTCGTTTAGAAACGCTTGACTCTGACACAGGAGCACTTGAGAGATTCAATGGCCCCTGGTTCCATTGTACCGAAATGGAAAAGCATTGTTAAGAGTGTCTATGCTGAGAAGAGAAAGAAACATTCCAGCGTCGGGGAAGCAAGCGGAAGTCGCTCTGGCACTGTGAGCATGGCCGCTGCTAGATCTGTTCTTTCTGCCAGCGAAGTAAGGACAAAAAAGCGGTCAGAGAAGATTAATAGTGATCTGGACATCACAAGACGATTAGAAATGGATTTTAACACATTGGAAGAGTAAGGATTCTTATAAGTAAGTTTGGGTTCATTCTAAAGTTAGGTGCTTCCAGTTGGTGGGTACATCAGTCGACAGTTTACCACAGGCGCACGATCCTCTTTCTCGTATTCCTCATCGCTGTTACCACTATTAACTTCATAACTTTCCTAATTGAGGTTTCGTCGAAGGAAGTCTATCCAAATCCATATCTTTGTAGCAGTAGGGCATGCGTACAAGCGTCAGAGAGAATCAGAGCCAAAATGGATGAATCTATTGACCCTTGCGAGGATTTCCACGGCTTTGTCTGTGGGACAGAATGGGAGAGCTCGAAAAAAGAAATAGATGAAGATCCCGAAGACTGGACTCTAGACACCAATCAAGTTCAATACGATTTCTCACCCAGCCAAACAATTGGTAAGAAAACGTGGCATCTTGGCGATGTCTTTTTTTCACCGACGAAGGCGGTAGGTGCAGGCGTAGTATCCGTCTGTCTGCCTGTATGCTGTATGTCCGTCTAGATTTTCTCCATCTGCGATTAGCTTTACCGAATTCCCAAAATGTTTTCAAAGAAAAAATTTTTCAAACCAAGAAGATTTCAATTTTTTCAAAATTTTTCAAGCATTGTCGAAAATCCCGTCAAAAGCCGTATTCGTCGGTCGGCTCTTTGTACTTTGCGAAGTTTTTCTATTGTGTTTGCCTTGAACAGGTCAGATGCTGCGAAATAGGGAAGCAGACGTATACAACTTCCTTGAGTACCATAAGAGCTGCATGGACATTCGTAAGTTTTGAACCCATTTCGTAAAGAACCTAATTTAATTATCAGTGTTGTGTCACAGGCAGGAGAAATGAACTGAAGCTGGATCCACTTTTTAAGGTTTTTAAAGCCTGTGGAATTGAGAGCACGACCTTCACTAATAAAATTGACATGGAGAAGAATTTTGCGGAAATTTTAGATAAGCATATCGTCTCAACAGGTTCAAAAATTCCGTTATTCGAGGTGAAAATCAACCCCAATATGAGGAGCTACTCTGTAAGCCATTAGAGCTATATTTAATTTAGCTCTTATGAGTTGTAAGTTAAACTAAATTTCTATTTTAAATGAAATCTGTGCAGGTAAAAGTTTTAACAGCAAATGGCGTCCCTGAGGTTCTCCAAATTGGACCCGAGGCATACTTGCCAATGGTGGAGAACGCTATTGAATACTTGGCTGAAGTTGGGAAGGCACATGGTTCTACCATGTATTCAACGGATTGGGGAGATGTAATCCACGATTAAGATTTACGCCAAGCTCTTCATGTGTGCTGAACTGAGCATCAACCATTTTATTGAAAACGGGGAAGTTGGTACCGCAGCTTGGGACAAGTATGACACAACCAAAATTGTTTCCCAGCTCTGCAAGTACAATTCTCCAAGTGGAAGCCTGACTATTGATGGTAAGACAGTCCCGACCTTCCTTTGGAAAGATTTCTTGCATCACCCTTCAATTCTCAGCTCAATTATCCCAAATGTAAGCCCCTCATTCTGCTGGCTTTAAAAAGTTTTCTGTTTAAATGATTTAAAGATGGGCATTGATATTATTTAAACCAGGTTGACCTGGTTCCCGTTCCCTTTGACTATGGAAAACTTGCTATGCATCAATTCGGAGATTTTTTCGTGGGATTGGAACGATGGACTCCTGACGAAAACGTGAATGAGAACCGGTAAGCTTGATGGTCTATTTTCTAACCAACAGATTACAGGTTCATATTCTAGAATTCGCGCAAGCGCTATGCTTGCCGCACCGACTAAGACGAATTCTTAGATTTCAATCTAACCACCTTTGTATTTTAGTATGTCTTCGAATTCGAAATAGAATAATCTCCGAATTTAGATTTTTGAATTCATGAATTCTTGAGTTACTTAAATACTTCCAAGCAAACGAGATCGTAGAAAATTGTATTCTGACTTCGTCGGTGAATTAAAGCAAGGCTCTCAATATTAACCAGTTCTCTCTATATTATTTTAGTCCGATTTCTCCAATGGCGTATTCTGCGTCTCTATGCCTCAACATTAGACGAAAAGTTGGACAGAATTTTTTTGGCCAGCCACACGAGGCCTTTTCAAGTGGTGAGCTCATGCATCAGCGCCCCTAGCATTCCCATACTATTTTTTATGCCATATTTTCAGTGACTGGATCACAACCTGTATTAGGCATATCTTCTTCTTCTCACCCGCATTGTCTGGGACCATGTTCATCAATTCAATAGACGACAAGGGGATCAAATCTTCGGGAAGCATAAGTTCCTTTTCTCCGCCACTGCTCTAGGTCAGCCATGTCATAACCAAAATTCTACCTCGACAGGTTAAAGATATGGTACGGGAAGCAGAGAAAGCTGTTGCTTCAGTCGTCCCCTCCATGTCCTTCACCAAGAATAAAATCCAGGAGGATGAACTAAGGAAAAAAATAGTTGGCCTCGCTTTTTCTTCCGGAGAAATTCGTTGGCCAGTTTATGACTTTGTTCCAAAGCAAACAGTGCCTTCGTTACTACGAACTCAATACGTAAGTTTTTTGAAACCTTAAAAAAAGAATTGTTGCCTGCCGTCCAAAAATAAGATCTAGCTTCCCTTGTACTCATTCCTAAATCTTGTTTTTCGACGGCAAGCCACTTTATTTCTACTTTCCTGTCTACTCTACTCTTCTGATTTCCAGTTCAGATTTGAGAAAGACTTCCTTGAAAATATTGAGGAATGGAAAGGGATTATTAGGGCACGAAGCATTGGGGTCAATATAGGCTTCGATAGTGATAGCCTCCTGTACGAAAAATATGAGGTATTCAGTGAAGTAAAAAAATAATTTCTGGATTTTTTTGATAATAGGAGCTCCCAGGTAGGAGGACACGCATCAGATATCGGGGCGCCACTGAAACGAAAATGCAATGCAGATCGGACGGTGCTGAGTAATTTTTTACATTGTTACATTGTTTACTAGGAAAAATCCTGCCTGGTAATAAAATAGTAGTATGCTCATATAACGTTCGATTTGTTCCAGGCATGCCATTGGGAGCGCTGGAACTCCCATATTATGGGCACAAACTTCCGTAAGACCCGCTTCAGCACTCGACACACAATAGCACGGAAAAAAAATTTCGAATGGAAGGCTTTCAAAATCATTTTTTTTATAAGGCAAACAGAATTTCGAATTTCGAAAAAAATAATTTCCGTGTTATGGGTATACCGTCCTTTGGTGAGCGTTTTACTAAAGCGGCTTTGCATCAGGGCACTCGATATTGCTGGCTCAATGCTGTTTGCCCTCCAGGTTCTTGTGTCGTATTCCCTTACTGATGGAATGCGTAAGTTGTATCAGAAAATTTATTTTTTAATTTCTGGTAATCTGAAATGCGGCGGAATTTTTTTTTAATAGAAGGAGCCATCGCATCCCAAATACCTAATCAACGTAGTGGGAAACTTAGTCCAACAATATGCGGTGACATTCATAATAAGAAGGAAAAAGTAGACCTTCATCCCGCCATCTTGGATTACTATAGCTCGTGGAGAAGCTTTGTTCTCCGATTTTCAGAGTCAACCGGGCAACGCCATCTCTGGAAATTACCGGAAGGAGACGATTTCCCCCGTTTGGTCAGTGTAAATACACATTGAGGCGTTGATGGTACGAAGCATTCTTTGGGTTGACTTTCCTGTTTCAGAATGAGGACGCCAATAGCCTCTACAGTAACCAGCTGAGTCGACAGCATGCACTGAAGGCAGCGTACGAGCTTCATGAGCGCTACATCAGTAAGGACTCCAAAGTGGCTAAGCTCTTCCTCCCTGGATTAGAGAAGTACAACGCCCGGCAGCTTTTCTTCATCCAAGCGGCACATGTAATTCATCCGAGGCCGTAAGATTTTTTTTTTCAAATGATTACCCTGACTGCATTTTTAGGTCAACTGTGAGCGATACTCAATGAAGAAATTAGAGCAAATGAAGAAACACGGTCCGCTCCCTAGTCCTATTTCCGTCAATCTCATGGCAGCCAACTCCAAGGAATTTTCGAAAGTATTTAAATGCAAGGCAGGGGCAAAAATGAATCCAGATACTAAAATTAGCATTAGCGATTAGTGATAAGAATTATTTTACTAGTTTAATTTAAAGCTTTCCTACTTGTACGTTGTACCTACTTGTACATTACCACTACTTTATAATACACATGCACACAAAATTTTTATGTATCTCCGTTGTCATGAATGTTTGCGTACAAAAAATCTACTATTTATTTTTAAAGAAATACTAGGCCGATTAATTTCTTTTAGCTCTTGATTTCCCCAAAACATTCTCAGAAAATCTGAGTCAGAAACGTGTATGGTGTATCGTGTATATTCTGTAAAAAATGCGGAAATTATTTGGTATTAAAAATGAGGAAGCGGAGCCTGCAAGGGAAGCAAATGGTGCTGGCGCTCCTCCGCCTCTGACGTCCCCTAAGGCGCTCTCCGCTACTTCCATCTACAAGATTGATAGCAAGGAAAGCTTGAATCCAATGTATTCTGACCCTGAGCTTGCTAATATCACAGTTCCGGTAAAAGAGTTTAGTCATTAAAACGTGCAATGACGCCATGACTTTTGCAATGTACAGTGAGATCGAACAAGCGGTGGGGTGCTTCGTAAAAAGAAAAAGGTAAATATGGTTAAAGACTTGTGCACCGGAAATTCAAATTTTCAGTGATCACTGGGAAGAGTAGTTTTTGGAATTTGGACAGCCCAGGTCTAAACTACCCAGTTACGTCAGCGTTGAGCTCAACTTCTGCCTTTCTTTTTTTCCCAAGCACCCCACCGCTTTTTTGATCTCACTGTATATTTACAACTCTGAGCAATTTAAAATTAAAAAATGAATTTTCCTACGGAATGATTAGGGTAGGTGCGGGTAAGTGCAGACGGTGGGGTAAGTGTGGACGGTTCGATTTTCAAGCATTAAACACATGTTTTAAAATAATTAAACATTCGAGCAATTTGTACTTGACCGCTTCCGCATTGCTCGAATTTTAGTTATTTTAAAACATGTGTCTAATGCTTGAAAATCGAACCGTCCACACTTACCCGCACCGACTCTATACCGTAAAATTCTTAATAACCGGCCGGAATGGTTGTTTTAAGAAAAGCTCAAGGGGAGGCGGTTTGTTAGAAAGAAGTGCTTACTACTCAAGAGGGGCTATTATTTTCGAAACTCAGATTATATTTTATTTCATATTAACAAAATGTAAGCATGTTTCTCAGTGTTCATTTCAACCTTAATTGTAATTTTAATTTAAAGATGTCGAGTCCGCTTAATTTTTAGGCATCTTAAAATCAGACTACGCAATTCCATTTCCAGCCCTTTGGCGATCTCCATCGCTGGAAGGAGCCATTCTTGGGGAGGCCGTGAGCAGAGAGAGGCTGCTAGTATTACTTTCAAAGTCTAGCGGAGGCACTAATCGAGATAGGCGGTAAATAAGAACTTTACGGTATTATTCATTTGGATGTTTGTCACCTTCCGACTTGTCCCCACAATATTCCTTCTCGGAGGTTGCAGTACACGCAATCCACGGAATAGCCAGATCGCTTTTTTCCATTGGCAAAACAGTTACTGCAATAAACTATTTTAACGAACTCCCTTATTCCTTTAGAGACGCTTGACTCTGACAAACGACCAAATAAAGGCGTCAATGGAACCTGGTTCAATTTTACCGAATTGGAAGAAAATTATTAGCAGCGCCTATGCCAAGAAATACAAGAAAGCAGCCGATGCGGACCCGTCAAGCGGAAGTCGCTTACCTGCTGCCACATCGAACGTGGCTGATGGTGGCAAATCCTCCGGGAAGTTGTCCTCCGGTGGTATAAATGCTTCTTCCAGTGCCGAGCAAGTAAAAAAGCGCTCACAGAAGATTAATAGTGATTTGGACATCACAAGACGATTAGAAATGGATTTTACGACTCTGGAAGAGTAAGGAATTTCGCAAATGTTGAGTTTTGTGTCATGCTAAGAAATCAGTTGATTTTAGATGGTGGGTGCACCAGTCGACAGTCTCACACAGGCGCACGATTCTCTTTCTCGTGTTTCTCTTCGCTGTTACCTCTATTAACTTCATAACTTTCCTAATTCAGTTTTCGTCGAAGGAAGTCTATCCAAATCCGTATCTTTGTAGCAGTAGGGCCTGTGTACAAGCGTCAGAGAGAATCAAAGCCAAAATGGATGAATCTATTGACCCCTGCGAGGATTTCCATGGCTTCGTCTGTGGGAAAGCCTGGGAGGAATCAAAAAATCAAGCAAATATGGTTGACGATGACGAGTGGGGTTACATCACGGACCAAATTCAATACGATTTCTCTCCGAGTCAGACAATCGGTAAGCTAAGGAAAAATACGCTGAGGAAAATATTTCTTCTTTTTTTCTTCAACAGGTCAAATGTTACGGGGCCAGCATGATGGCTACGATTTGCTTACGTTTCATAAAGGTTGCATGGACATTCGTACGGCCAAAATCCTTTAATCTAACCCAGGAGACTACTATAACCAGACCGACGAAGGCGAAAGACGGGATTTCTTACGTGATATAATAAAAAATAAGGTAGGGGCATAGGGGAATCCAGGCTTAATTGAGTCTGACGGTCCATAACCCATGAAGCCGCATCTGCTATGAGAAATCGTGTTCATGATAACAAAGTGAAAGCGAATAATTTCAAAACTTCAAAACTTTGCACAGAATGACGCTCTAGACATAAAAAAAAAAGCATAAAAAAAGAATTTAAAAAAAAGAAGAAATGTGCAGAGCCAGAGGGCTGGCTCGGTATGCATGGGAGCTATTGTAACAATTGGCAAACTCTAACCCCTGAATGTGACTTTTACAACGTTCGCATCAAAAAGAACATTTTTTTTATTAAGGAAGTTCGAAGTTCTACAAACAACTCAGTTTTGCCCATATTCCGCCTTCGTCGGGGAAAAAGTTGGAGAAACTGGGAGCTCTATTATTTGGTGCCCCGAGTTTAAAAAGACACCTTTTTTTTTCCTAGAGCCCTGCTGGAGGACGCCAAGATTATGGCGGTTACGGATTCTAGAAGAGCAGGCTTTATACTCACAACTTTTATTCATAACTTTAATCATGACGAGGCAACTCGCACCTGAAGCTGAAACCGCAGTTATATAAAACTTTTCTGTCAGAGTTTGTTTTCGGAGTATCATCGTGAAGAAGCTGGGGAAGACAGGAATCTTTCAAGAAAATTAATGTCTAACATCCTCCACAGCATCGGATAAGCTCTAGTTCCCAAGCTAGCGACAAAAATGCGAACCTATTAAAAGCCTCCCACGACTATTTCGAAGGTCCTCAACGAAGATTTTGGCGAAAAAAGACGAAGCAAAACCCGTGATAACTGAAATATCCTACTTTAATTTAAAAGAAAACTGCAGCCGATTTGAAGCACAGGACTAAAAAATGACTATTTTCATCAACAACATGGTTCGTGAGGAGCCCTGACCAGTCACTCGGATTTTTACGGCATCGGCTTCCCTTAAACGGCGGATACAAAGACGACGTGCGAAAAAACTGCATAGGGATTTTGGAAACTTTTGGAACCGGCGTTTTAACTTCCGCTTCGCACGGTTAAAGTTATGTATGAAATAAAAAATTTTACAGAAAAAGTAAAGCCCTGCGAATCCGTAATCCCCATAATTCTGGCGGCCTCGAGTGCTCCAGGAAAAAAAAAACATGGTGTCATTTTAAACTCGGGACACCCTTATAAGCATTTTAATTCACAACAGGTCGGAGGAATGAACTGAAGCTGGGCCCACTCTTCGACGTTTTCAAGAAATGTGGAGTTCATTCTCCCCAGAGTCGGATAAATATGGAGAAGACTATGGCAGAAATATTTGGGAAGCATATAGTTGAGACATCAAGAATGACTGAATTTTTCAACGTGACAATCGATCCTGAGCGTAAGTCATACTCGGTAAGTTTTTTGCCTTCTCCACTCCTCAATCAAACTCAGTCTGCAGCGGAGGAAGCGGTGACCTCCAAAGCGCTTTCCCTTTACACATTTGTAATTTGTTGGCGCTGATCGCCAATGGTCGCAGCCATGGACGACGGGACCATGGGCGAGACTTCGACGATGGGCGTAAGCATGAGGGTAACCATGGGGGGTCGTGGTAACTATCATTCATAGTTCACTTTTTTCTTCAAGTCTCCGAAAAAATTCAATTTTTAGATTTTTTTTTTTGCCATGTGGTTGGTCCACCCATTTCAGTTACGAATCTCGCTTTCCGTCTTGGGTTTGCTAATAATATGCCGATAGAGTGAAATTCACTCAAGTTTTGACTTCAAGAAGATTTTGAAGGAAAAATGAGAAAATGAGTGCCGATTGAACGACATATCAATTGTGTTGGACTGTAAAGCAAATTTCACTCACTTGGGGAGCCACTGGCGCCCCTTGAAGTCAAAACTTGAGTGAATCGGCATCTCTCTAATAACAAAATAATTTAAACAGCTATACCTCAACTACGCAAGGCAAGTTCCAGATCCCCTTAGGATTGGGCCCAAGGAATACATGGCGGTAATCCAGAATACGCTTGCGTATTTGGCTGAATATGGAAACAGCCAGAGTCTCTCCAAGTATTCAACGGATTGGGGGGATGAAGCTAGAATTGAGATTTATGCCAAGATCTTTATGTGTGCCGAGCTCCAGATCACTCCATTTATTGAGCATGGGATTGTCGGACAAAACGTTTGGGACAGATACGATACGACTCATTACATTTCCAGCTTGTGCAATTACGGTGGATATTCTGGAATGATTGGTGACTCAAATACTTACCTTTGGGAAGACCTTCTGGTAGATCCTAGTATTCTGGACATAGTCACCACGAAGGTCTACCAGCTCCATAGACACCCATAGCAGAAAATCAGTAAAATCCCTGCGTTTTAATTTCCAGGTGGACCCAGTAGCTTTTGATTACAGAAAATATATAACCTACCAGTTCGGAGATTATTTCGAGGATATGGACCAATGGATGCCTGACGCCAGGGTAGATAAAAGCAGGGCAATTGATGGGCTGCTTTCAAACCAGGACTTGACAGGTTCGTCATGAATAAGAGTGCAAGTGGGCTACCGACAGCTTGGATGCAGTGCCCGCGTCTGCTCAAATTGAATGAAGAGAAAAGGGCGAGGGGTCATGAGCCGGGTTTAGGTTTATTAAATTCAGTATACCATCCAGAGCAACCTATAATTTTTGCAGAGGCCAATGGCACCTGTGGTGGGACCACATACGTGGGGCGATCGCTGTTTGGTACATAGATGGAAGGGAAATCTGGACAGCAGAGTACAGAAGCGTATGTTTTCTTTCAAAGTGGAGTTGAGTTACCAGAGTGTATTCTGTATTCTCATCCACTACTGAGAGCAAAAATACGCTTCCTTCCTATCCACATTTTCACTTCCATGTGCCTTACAGCAACTGTCCAACCTAAGCGCTCCCACCATTGGCACCATTTGCCTCTGAAAAAATTGATATGTTGCTCCGGATGGTGTGGACTGAATAAACGTAAACCCGCCTAAAAAATCGTTCATGACTCCTCGCCCTTCCCTCTTAAGACACATGACTTTTAGCTCGGTTTCTCCAATGGCGCCTCACAAGACTCTACGGAGCTGCTCTAGACTCAAAGTTGGATCGCATTTTTTGGCCAATTAACCGAGAATTCTACAAATGGTATTAAGTTAAACAAGCTTGACGCAGAGAATCAAGTCCCGATCTTTCCAGTGACTGGATTACAACTTGCATCAGGCACTTGTTTGGATTTTCTCCTTGGAAGACAGAGACACTGTATATGAAAGCAATCAGCGATGAAGAGAGCATCAAAAGAGGAGTATTTTTAGTTTTGCACATTTTTGAACTTTTTTAAAAAGCTCCTATCTGCAGATTAACGACATGTTGTTGAAATCGAGCAAGGTAATTGACAACATGCTCCCACGCCTAAATTTAGACGCACCGTTTCTCACTCCTGAACAAACAAAGAAAATACTTGGGATTGCTTACGCTTCTGGAAAAATTTCATGGCCTTTTCGCCGGAAGCTTCCTAGAACTGTTGCAGTGGCACTGCGCCTTCATCATGTAATTAATTCCGCTGAAATAACTTAATCCTTTGGCTGTTGTCACATATATTATGTGTAATCCAGCCAAAGGATTAAAATAATTCTTTAGTTTTAATTTTCACCCTGTTTCTCACAAGCTTCGTTTTCATCCTGAACGCCATATGGAAAATATTATGAGTTGGAGAGGATTCGTGAAGGGTCGAGCCATGGATGGCATAATTATTAGGTTCCAAAGTGACATTGATCAGTACGTAAGAAATATAACTAAAGATTCGACCCTCGCTAACAAGCCTTTTTCGGTTACATTCAATTAGGGGTGACCGAGTTTATGGATATTCTGGAATTAGCGAATTTAACAAGTTGGCTTGTCGTAATAACTCAACAACTCTTAGTAAGCAATTATTTACCGACGAAAGGTGGGATACTATGTGCTTAATGCAGATTTCTCGTCTGCCGGAGGCCTGTGGTTTTTTTCTAATGATTCGACTGCTAATATGAAAGGCAGATAGGGGTAAATGATGCAGAATGGCACAACTCCGATGTTT
>JABASM010002175.1:0-11798 GCA_019776545.1 Brachystomella parvula | reverse complement strand
TGTATTACCCCCACTGATGAGAGAATATCCATAGGCTCTACTTAGAAATTATTATTGATTGACAACTGATGAGATAAGAGGAAATGGTGAATAAGAATACAATTCACTAATAAATTATTGTTAATTTCTCTCTTTTCAATTCTAAAATCTATAAATACTTATTTAGGTTCTTGAGCATTCTTGAGTTTTTTTTTTCTTGTTGTGTTCGTCTGAGTTTTAATATTATTTTTAAATGTGTTTTTTTGTATTATTAAATTGTTCGCATCTCCTCACTTCTTCTTCCCTCATAATAAAAAGAGCCAATGAGCAATGACAGTTTTCTGTTAACGATCTCTTAAAGTTTTGATTGCGTCAATTTCAAGCCTGATGTTGGAGCGAGCACCTTTTCCCAGAGCATAGACAACTGTTGATAGGCAGTAAACTGTTTTGAAACTTAAAATTAAGTAAAAAAAGAAAAGGAAAATTAGGATAGATGATCATCATCTTTCCCACAATCTCCACTGACTGACTAGGAAGCACCGAGAATTTTAAAGGATTTCTTTCCGACTCCGAGCAGTGAACTGGAATTTGAAACCGATGATGAGTTTTCCATTGATTTCCTTCCTTGAACGAATGAATGCGGAACAGAATGATAATTTAAAAATCGTGGGCGTAACTCCACTTTCCTATTATTTCCCTCTATAAAGCTGTATAATTTTTTCTTGATCCACAGGCTCAAATATATGTGGAGCATCACAGAGGATCCCAAAGGTTCCACTTGCAGTGACAAGGAAGAATATCCATAACTGAAGTCTATCGATTACCATTGCCACGTATTTCCAGTCTTCACGAATCTAGGAAAAAGAGCCAAAAAAAAATTAATAATACATTCTAATTTGCTTGGATACAAATCTAAGCCAGCACTCCAAGCAGTTTTAATCACGCTTTCCTTAATAATAAAACAAGTCGGCCACATATAGCTGCCACTTAACACCACCCAACTAATGCCAGAGCAGAGTACCCCAAAGTCTACTAAATTGCCAGCCGAGATTTTTCGAGCATTTTCTTTGAAGCCAAATTACTTTCACTTAAGCTTCCCACACCATTCTTAAAGATAAAGGAAAATCGGAAGAAAGATAAGCCTTTGATCTAAAAGAGCTCCTCTTCACCATCACCAGATTTTTAATTAATAGCGCTTTTGCTCTCTCACGATCACCTTTGTTTCTTGGACGGATTCCCTCTGCGCACATAACAAAGTTAATTTGAATCAATCCGCAGATGATCTCTTTGCTGGGAACAAAAGCACGAGACACAGAAGATGTAGTGCGATCAAACTTAATTTCTGGAGTAGTTGTGAAAAATTGGAAGTCCAATTAAGAAATTTCAGCAAATAGTACAGTAAAAATTCGCTGCGCTAAAGCCTTTATGTCGGAGAAAGTTAAATGAATCGGGCAAAACTCAGCACATCCTCATAACCCGCAACCAGCATTAAAATCCCAGAATGCCATTTAAAAAAGGCATGATGTCCATAAGAATCTTGAATTTATAGGAATTTATTTGAGAGAATAAAAAAGAATAAAGAAGATTGAATTAATTAAGTCCTTTTGTAATCACATCTCCTAAACCCTTATTAATCTCATAAGTCTTTGGGTCTTTCCGCCGATCCAAAGGCCGCCGCTACCATGCAAAAGAGAAAGTAATGATTTACTGGTACCAAATTCATAGTAATTGTCTTTCCTTTTTTCTTTGTCGCTATACAAAGCTATCCCATTCTCGGCCGTGGCTGACGTTACTAGGATATAGTATTAGTTTATGGCGTTGAACTTACTTGGATGTACTCATCTTCATTGCGGAGATGCTCTGCAATAAATTCCACGGCTTCAGTGGCTCTGAAGGCTTCTGGAGTTAATAACAAGGAATCTGAGGTTTCACTTTCTCTCCGCTCTCGCTCACGTTCTTGAGCCTGGAAGAAACCCAAAACGAAAGAAAGAAGTTAAAGTATAAGTGAATTTATTAGGGAAACTAATATGGAAGGGGATAGAAGAAAGAAAAAATAATAATTGAGGACCTCTTCATTCACTTCCTCGTTTTTTCGCTTTTCATTTATGCCTACTTTCTCCAAGTAGGAAACTAAAGGATTAAGAATAATAGCGGATAGAAAGAAAGAAAGAGCAGAGAAGGAGTGAGCTGAGTGCTTTGAAGAAATTACGGGGTTAATTCTTAATGAAGATGGGTAGGTTGGTTAAAGAGTGCAAAGCAACTATATATAGGAGGCTTTTCCTGAAAAAAATAGCGTATAGGCAGAAATTATCAGCGCATTCTACAGGCTGCTTAGAATTACTCTGAAGGCTATCAGAATTTTATCTTCGGTATTAATACGGAAGCGCTTGGAAGTCAGCACCCGAGAACCGGAGTTTTGTATGCTCGAGGATACAGAGTTTTGTATCTTTAGTGACTGTAGTTCGGTAAGTCAGAGAGAGATCAATGCTCGATGTAAACTGAAAAAAGCAACACCGCTAAAGCAAAAGAGGTGTCATTCTCTGAGAACCAATTTTTTTCAGCATCAAAAAAGATAAAGCTCCCATGGCAGGACAAGCTGTAGTTCTCACAGTTAGGCACGGAGTCCGAACAGCGATCCAGAAACTTTTAACTCCTGTATCAGCACGACCTTTTAATTAAGCTCAAAATGCGCCAAGAAAAGTTGGGCGCACGCACAGTTTTCTTTGGAAGGTTTTTAAAAAGTGCTACAACTTGGGTTGATCGCTGACTTCCGAGGGCTGCCATATTATTACTACTGAAGGTGGAAATCGTAAATACTCGGCACGTAAAAATGGAACGTTTGGAATTCGGTGGTAATTATTGGAAATCAGCCTTAGGCCAAGGCTACCAGTATTCAACTATTTTTCCGGAACTGCTTCCAGCAGCTATTGTTTCCTCTTTAAGTAACACTTTCGTCAGCTCGAATTGTGAGCATGAAGTCTAGTTCTTACCTTTCGATTAATTTTACAGTTAGGATGGTGGAGGTCCGCTAGCTCCAAAGCCTCCAATGAATGTTTTGGAGGAATTTCGGGCATAAAGCCGGAAGTTGGAGGTGGGACCCGCTGGGCACTTCCGAACCCTGGAACTTCCGCCCCTGGCATCTCCATCATCCAACGCAGTCTCGTTTTCCGGGGTCTCCGCATACACAAGTAGATCTAGAAACCAGAGTAATTTATTCAAATTAGGTCTATACTCGCTGCTACTAGGCCAGATAAGTGAAAAAATTAACTTAGTCAGTTCATGCTAGTCAGCGTTAGCCAGTTGTAAGCTAGGCCCAGCCCTTTTAAATTTTTTCAATCAAATCTTTATACTGAAGCCAGTACTAAATTCCCAAATACTTAATATTGGAAGCGAGTTTAGAATTTTGAGACGTTAAAATCGTAGCTACTGGGGGTGGGGTACTAGAATCGGAGAAAAAGAGAAGTGGTTCTTGATGTCCATCCTGCCAGACACTTACCGGCAAGTACTTGAGAAAGACTACACGAATCCAGTGTGGCATTCGATGAGTACGAGGTCCTCGAAAGTTCCAGTTAATGATGATGACTGTGACCAAGATGGAAATGGTGTTCATGATGAAGGTAAAAAGAAGATACTTGGCGATGAGTGGGAGGACGAGTGAGGTCGGCGGCAGAATTTTTGAGACGAGCAACAGGAACACAACGAGTGAAAGGAGAATGGAAATACCAAGTGTCACTTTTTCTCCAGCCTCAGCTGGTAAATAGAAGACCAGCACACAGAGGAAGGAGATAAGCACTGTGGGAAGGATCAAGTTGATCGTGTAGAAGAGCGTTTTCCTCCGAATCGTGATGTAAAATGTAATATCTGTATCCGTTTGATTCCCGGGTATTACGTTGAGATAGGCTGGCACTTCGATAATGTCCCATGTCCCTGTCAAATCAGAATCATTCTCAGAATCAAATCATGGGCTTAGAACAGGAGAGTTCGACACCCTCCTAACAAATTCAGAGGTCATGAGCACGGTATTCATTTTTAGGTTCATGGAGGCAGGGAGGAGATAAGCATTTACAATGCGTAGTCACGTCGAAGCCTGTTTATGTTCGATTTAAGCATTTGATAGAGCTACTTCAAGCGTCGCTCTTAAAACAGATTCTCTGCTCCCTCCTCCTCCATGAGTCGGGCTTTGAATGAATTGGAAGGGAGAGATGGGGGTGGAATAATAAGTTTTCACCTGATTTCCAGTAATCGGACAAGTCCACGTAGTTTTTATCATCGTAAAGTGAAAGTGAGACTTGGTCTCCATTGAAGGTCCAGGAACCAAACTTCATTATACACGTTTGCTGATCAAAGGGAAAGTATGTGACGTCTATGGTACATGAGCTCTGCAAAAAAATAAATTAAAAACACAATAATTAATGAAGTGGATTTCGTATTTTTTGGAAAACATTTAGGGTGAATTTTAGAGAATATACCTGATAAATCGCTGGTGGCACCCAGAGAACCATCCCGTGAGGATATATCAACACATTGGACTTGTACCGAACTTCGTAATTCCCATCAGCATTATTGAAGAGAACTATATCAGGTTTCCAGACTTTGTCTGGCGGAAGACGTAGAACTGAGATCCCACCATAGTCCGCTTCGTCCCATTTCAGCTGGTAATCATTCCAGACCTGAAAAGAAAAAAAATTCAAAGATTTACTAGTAATAACGCTGGCGTTCATTTAAAATCTTCTTAACTCAACGGGGCAAACGAGTCTCTGTCTTAGCATCTAATGGTAAACTCCAGGAGCAAGAAAATTTACTACCATGGGCTCATTTAGGTGAAAGGAATCGGCGGAAGAGACATCACGTTAAATTACGTAGGAGACAACGTAACCCTTGGGATTCTTGGAACTAATTTATTTTAAATGAGACTATGCTGACCGGTCTACTTAAGTAGTACAGTGGTAGCATGGGTTCTACACGTAGGAAGGAAATTACGAAGGCTAAACCCCATCCCTTATTGGAGCAATAGGAATTCAGGGATTCCCCTCCTCAATTCCTTAGTAAGCTCATTCTCCCGACTTTTAATGTTTATGTTGGAAGAAACAAACAGGACAGTAGAAACAACCCCCAAAGGTCACTTAATCTACGAAGAACTAAAAAAGGTTAATCTGCTGAACCTCACTTCGTTCCTTCAAGTCTATAGATATCAGCACACCCCTAAAAAACTGCATCCCAGCAGCAACCCCTTAGCCGCTTGCTGCACTGCAGCCACTCCGGATTTTCAAATTGAAACAAGGATTACGCAACTTCTCGGTAATTTCTTTGCTTCGAGCTTTTTTGGTGGTGGGGAGCGTAACTTCGTTTAGAAAAGTTTTGAGCTGAAGCCAGGTCCCAGTGGAGGGTAACATAGTATCTCTAACTGTAATTTCACGTAGGAGCAGACGGTTCGCTTCCTCTATTTTCAGTTTTCACTTCAATTTGCGGCGTGGGGAGGAGGAATAGAAGCGAAAGTGAGAAAGTTAATCCCCAACTTCGTTCTAAGGTCTACACAGTGGTTACTATCTGTTGTCTCCAAGTGATGGATGGATTACACACTTCTGAAAAGAAGAAAACTTTATAGAGTAGACTAACCCTAATTCAATTTTTATGACAAAGGAATAAAAATATTTTCATCGGAAACGTAAAAGTTATAAGAACATGAAAAAGCAAGCACTGCGTGTTACGTGTACGGAATAAGCATGGGTGCGAGCCAGCTGCTTCTTCCATATTATATCTTCATTTTCAAGATGAGAAAAACAAAACAAGGGTTCCCAAACGGATACCCCGGAATTCATTTTCAAGTCTTTCTTTACTTTCTTCTTGAGATTAATTATGAGGGTAGAGGTGGGACAGGGACATGATGCCCGACGTCGTCTTATCATAGAAGTGCGTGATGGCATCAACCTCACCAAAAACTATGAAGAAACTGGACAGTAAAACAAAAGGCATCTACAGCCACTCCTTCAGTGCTGCAATTCATACAAACTGAGCATCATACTAACCTCAGAGCCGGAAATCTCGACGTCGGTTCCAACTAAAAGTGTCACGAACATGAATCTCTCCTATGAACCGATGACTGAATAGCCGATGATTTGAGTGAGGCCATGCACAGGTCCACTGACTGTGATTATGAAAGAAACTAACAATTGGCAAAAGCTCTTCTTAAGCAGAAGAGGGAATTAAAATTATTCGAATGATACCTGGATTGACCCAAGGTAAAATCTTTCGCTGCTTTCAGCATTATTTTTCAGGGTCTAAAAAAAGCATGTCCTCTCGCCCCGTCCACTAAGCTCTAAGCGTAGCAAAACTTAAAGATGCAACCACGGAATTCTCTGACCTGAGTGGATTCTGGATCTTGACCTCTTTTAGCAATCGAGAAATACAAGGCCTTGTAAAATTAATTCACCTAAAACAATCAGTGATTTTACACGGGCCTGACACGGAGAATTTTCATGTAAACAAGGGCTTTCATCAGCTGATCCGTTTGAATTTCATGCAAACGGATGCGAATTTTTTGTGCCCTCATCCAGCACCCTGCATTGGAATGAAAAAATCAGATGATTAGATCCTAAGTTGTTTTATTGGGTTTAGTGACATAGGATTTGCAATTTAGGAGATTTAGGATCTTTTAATTACCAGAAACTAATTAATTTGATTAATTTTAAGGAAATATGGTTGTGGATGAGGCGCTTGTAAGAAGAACCTTGTAAACTCCGCTCCTCATCCCGCCTGTTTCTCCTTGACATTTTTGTCCACTGTTATTATTCCCGTTTTTTTTTTCTTTGACTTTTTTTTCTTCATTCATTTCCCTCGCGTCCGTCAGGCAGTCAGTCAACGTCTTTTTCTCATTTCCCTTCTTAAATTCATGAGAATTTTAGCAAAATTCATTTAAAATTAGGTACTTTTGGATTGTGAAGTAATTTTAGGTGTTGTTTGGGCTAAGATTTCAACAGAGAATGGATCCCCCGGCTGAGCCACAGGGCAACTGGAAGCCCGAAATTGTTCGATTTGTTTCAGAAACTTATGATAAGTTGAGTAATCTCTGGAGTCTCTATGGATTCCCACCAGTTACCATTGAGAAACGTAATTCTACCGTCTTAAAGCATACAAGGGTAAGTTACATCCAAATTCATCGATAATTTGATGTAAGGTTTGGCCTGTGTCGTTATTTTTATTTGTGGTTCGTTGGAATTGTTTCTAGGATCTTTACATGGAAATGCTATCGGAGGAGGAGAAGCGTGTCCAGGAGAAAAAGGATGAGCTATCTGGTCTACAAGGAAATGTTGCCAAGCTATGTCATGATTTAGAAGAGCCAATTCCCGAGCTGGTGTCTAATACTTTGATTCAGCAGTGCGAGGAAATGCTCATGAACGAAAAGAACTTAAAGGACAGAAAGGCAGAGAAGATGAAGGAATGGATCGAGCTCAAGAAAACGGAGAAGTCGCTCCGAGAAGATCTTGGTGAGGAAGACAAATACGTAGAAGCCCTTGCATTCGATGGGATTCCTGGAAAGGAAGACGTAAGTCATTGGGGATAAGTTATCGTTGGTCAATGACCGGTTCGATATGCCCAAGTTTCATTTTCTAATAAATATCTTCTGGTTGGGTGTAGACTCTGAGGCTCAAGACTGTAATCAAAGATTTGAGAACGGAGAAATCCAATAGGGCTAAAGAGCTGGATAGGCTGAAGCCGAAGATTCAACACCTGCTCACGGAATTAGAGAAGTTACCATCCAATCAGTTTGAGCGGATGATGACTGGGGTAGAGAATGTACCGGTTGTTCTCAGTGCTGAATTTCTCCAGAAATGCCGAGATGTGGAAAACGCGTTGAACCGTGAAGTAGAGGAGAATCGAGCCGAAGGGGAGCGACTCCGTGGGGAGATAGAGGGTTTGATGCGACGTCTGAAAGATGAGCCAGAAGCATATGGAGTTCTTCTTCCAAAGGGTCACACTCCAAGTGTTCTCGCTCAGGTAAGGCCTACTACCACCATTTGTCACGCACAACTTTTTCTCAATCGGAACTTAATTTCTTCCTCTCTTTTCTTCAAATGTTATATAGATTCGTGTTGAACATGCTCGGCTAACTCAGCTCAAGATGTCCAATCTTGCAACTTTCATCCAACGGATCCGAATTGAGATTGAACAATTATCCGAAGAATTGTACAAGAGGGCTATGCTTCCAGAGCTCGTCGAACCCACTGAAGAATCATTGGGTATGCATGAGAGGATTTTGGAGAGTCTCAAAACTTACCAGTCTGAGCACAAGAAACTTTTGGACTTATGGCGGAAACGACAAACAGCTTGGGCTCAGTGGCTCGAATACGAGGCCAAAGCTGACGATCCAGGTCGTTTCAATAATCGAGGTGGCACGCTTCTCAAAGAAGAAAAGATTCGCAAAGCGTAAGTATGAAAACTTGGTTGCCACCTCCAAAACTTTTTTCAAATTGTCTTTGTGTCGAAGTGAAGGAGTTAAGTAAACCTCCTATTTTTTTCATCTTCTAGCCTCGAGAAGAGTCTTCCAAAGTTGGAAAAGGAGATAACGTTGTTGGCTGAATCATGCCCAGGATTTCGAATATTTGATCGAGAAGTGAGTGAAGTTATTCAGGAGGAGAGGGACAGTTTCAATCGGGATAAGGACGAAAAGAAGCAGCTGAAGGTGGGTCTAAAACGATCTGCATCCTGTGTCAACGCATCTAGTCCTCAGCACTCTATGTATACGTCAAGGTAATATTCTGACGAGGTTTCTTTTTTCTCTTTTTCTTGGTGGCGGTGGTACTCTTAAACTCTCAGAAGCAGCAAGCTGGAACTAATAACACAATGAATACTACGCGAAAGCGACCCATGACCCCTGGTGCTACTAATAGCGCCACACCAGCTGGGAAGCGTGGGAAATTGATGCCCGTGACGCCTGTCAAACCTGTAAGCCAATACCGGATTTCTTTTTTATCGATTCCGCTTCCTGGGTTAGATTTAGCCTATAGATAGACTTAAGATAGTAACGATTTTTTTTTCTTTTAATTAATTAGCCAGCAACACCCAAACGAGCCCTCCGCTCAAGTACCTCAAAAGATAACCTCGTTCCATCACCAACTTATTCTGAATTTACAGTGAGTTTTTACTTAACTAACTTTTCTCAAGCTTACGTGTTGGCCGGTTCTGTGTCATTAGTTCTTAAAGTGCTTTCTTCATCACTTTGATTTCCCCGGTTTTTCTGCTTTGGGTCAACTGCGCTTCTAGCATTTATTTCCAATTTCTTTCTTTACAGAATTACAAGCAAATATTTCAATCAACCATGAATGAGCCGAAGACGAGCACGGCCTCAAAGTTCCAACCTAAAACCCCACCCCCCAAAGGCTCAAGAGTCATCCCAACTCCGAAAATGACGCCACGGGAAATTAAGGATAAATTCTGAAGAGGAACTCTTTTCTAAACTTCTTTTCCATTTTTCTACCTTGTAATTTTATACGTTTATACGTTTCAACTCCCACCCCTCTTAATGTTTTTGTCAGTTTAGGTAAATATGTGTCACATTTCCATTTAACTGTTTGCTAAAGAAAAAAAAAAAATTTTTTTTTAAGAATATGAGAAACTGTCTTTAGCTTAGAGAAATTCCGGTAATAATCACAGGTATTTTCGGAACTGAGATGAGTTATAAGGCAAAGAAATAGGAGTAGGATGAAACTGAGTTGATTGAATTGGGGTGGGAATTAGTTTCGTTTTTTAATCCCGTTGGAGACTTCGGTTCTGCTTTCTATATTATTGTACTCTGCGACGTACTACGGTAATAATTAAAGCTAAGGATTTCACTTTTAAAACAAAGAAAATGAATTTCATTTCAAGGAATTAAATTTAATGGTAAAACTCATTCTAGAAAAAAAAATCTTTAATTTTCTTTTAACTCATTTGAGGATTTCCTTTGAGTGAAAACAATTGAACCGGAAGGGAAAAAAAGCGGAATGACTTTTTCTCATTTCATTTCCAAGGGAGCTTTCTAATTCCCCTAGTCATATAGAGTGATTCTATTATTCAAGTTTAAGAGAATGAAGCAAATGGAAGGTAAATTGCTATGTGTTTTAGAGGCAAACGCATGGAAGCGGTAGTAGACTCTAAGCGTCTCCTGCCCTTCCTTCAAAATGAGCTTGGCTTGACGGAGATGAGGAGCTGGAATGATGAGGTGGAATATAAAGGAAGAAGAAAGAGCCTTCCACAATGATTTTCTCATCTCCGGTTTTCTGGCCTACAGTGTTATATACTAGGGAAAATAATAAGAGAAAGTTTAAGGAAATGTAACGGAAAAACAGGAGTTAAGTGAATTCTCCCGTGGTGCCGTAGTAAAGGCTGAAGGAATGGGGAAAGTGATTACGATTAGTGAAGCAGCAGGGTACCAGCAAAGTGTCGTCCCATCACCTCCCTTCGAATCACAGGTTTAACCGAAATCTGAGCGAATAAAAATTGGAAATCACTCACACTTCCAAAAACTAAAAGAATTGACATCGATTTTTCTAGACTAGAAAATAAAACGGCGTCACTTGTCTTTGGATTGACAGAAAGGGAAAGTAATGAAAGTAGGCGACAGTGGTTTGTGATTTCGGATTTTGCTTCTAAAGTTGAATTCGTTTTTACGAAAAATGCCCATTATTTTCCAGTTAATTAAAAGATTGAAAGTTTACAATGAACTTTACCTCATTGTTTCATAATGAAGAAATTGTAGTACTATATTATAGAAGATGAATGAGGAAAACATACATTTCCCTTTTGTTTTTCAGAATATGATTTCAACCATTCACTTTTACAACCTATATACAAATAAATACTAAGAATATTCACTTGACAAATATTTGGCAATCAAACTGCTGTTTCATGAGATTTTGATTCCAGAAAATCCTTTTTTATTCCTATCAACTTTCCCTTTCCTACTAAGACCCTGTCCCCAGTGGACTAAGCAAGCGTATACTCCAGCAGGCCCTGATTATTCTCAGAGTTAGTGCTGAATTTGCAAATGTGTTATCTTTATCCAAGTGAATTTTTTGTAATGCTCCTGATATACGACCATAAATTAGAATGGGTTTCATAAACCCTTTCTCCTACTCCTCTACGAGGATTTGTAAAACATTCAGTTCCAATGTTACAAGATTTTCATTTCTATTCCCATACTTCTGCATTGGTTTAGTTGAGAAGGAGAAAGTTTCTAACCTAACAATTCTTCTGAAAAAGATCTTGGTGAAGTTATTCCATCAGGAAAAGGAGAGAGAGAGGGGGGAGGGAGAGTCGGAGAAAGCGAGAGAAAGGAGGAATGTTGTTAAACTATTGTTAAAGTACTACTTCCTTACTATTTTTTTTCCTATCTGATTTCATTCGAGTAAGAGTGGAAAATGGGGTTCGTAAAGCTTGAGTTATGATTTGATATAAAATATCTTCCTAACGGGGCTACGGGCCTTAAAAGTGTCAGAAAGGCTTTTGGCTCTCTGCAAAAAGGAAGAGAAAGTAATACCGTAATACTCCATATACAGGCCGTCTTCCGAATAACCCTTCCCTCCTTAATCTCCCCTTATATAAGTGAAGATGAGTACTAAAACTAAAGTACTAAGTACTAAAGATAAGCACAACTCAGACTCTTAAATTCTAAACCTCTTTATTACAATCTTTCAAAATCTTGGCTCCTCTACGGAATTTTTTTTACGAAAAAATTAGGTTTTTATTTTACCCTTACAACCCTTAAAATTTTTTCCAGTTCGATACAGTAATGCAAGTGAATTCCCATCTCAAGTGTTAATAACAAATACCTTGATTCTTCG
>JABASM010002174.1:0-11798 GCA_019776545.1 Brachystomella parvula | reverse complement strand
TTATTTTTAAATAGAATTTAGCAAGAACACTTTCTCTAATTCGCTTTAACTACACAACAGCTTCAGCTGCAGCCAACGCCCTCTACGTATCCGGATTACCTCTGAATGAATCCCTTTCTCGAGCAACTATTGGCACAGGTCTCCGCTACTGGATACCTGACAGCAATGTAGCAGATATCACGGATCCGAGCCTGGTCCGGGTCGCTCTCTGTCCAGTTGGCAAATACGTGAGGGGGAGAGTTAATTTCGGAGCCCTTTGTTCACAAAGGGTTCCTGATATTGGCCCCGTACAAATTCAAATAATGGAGGCCACAACAACTTGCCTTCGTTCAACTCGATTTCCCAGAAATATCCTGCACCATTGCGACCTGCGCTCATCATTAGGTGGATCGGAAACGGCTGAGATTTGCCAACGTGGTTTCTTCGGGCACTTGTCCTCCAATGATCCTTTAGAATCCAAGTGCTTTAACTCACGATGCGGGACGGGTAAAGTTTGTGGGTTGATCATGGCGTATTCAGAATACAGCCCTAATGAAAAAATTGTTTGCTGCGCATAAATTATTTTTTATTTTCTGAAAAAAAAATCTAAAGATATTCAATTTCTTGTTACTGCTGATTGACTAGTGAGACTTGCCTAAATTAAGCTCATTGAACTGTTGAAAGATAAATAGGATAAAAATCAAAAACTTTGGAGAGCGTAAGGTAACGGTCGTTTTTAAGCATTTCCCAGAGAATTTCAGTATTATGGACCTAATAGATTGAGATAAGTGGCCACATGAAGCAAAATTAGAGGTGCTCGATGTCTGAATTCGCTTTGCGCCAAAACAAATGTTTACTTGAACAAAATTGCACCCTCATTAATTACTTAAATATTGCACATCTGACAGACATAAAAATGAGGAAGTTTTGAAAAAAGATTTAAGTTCTCGTTACATAATAAAATGACTAGCATTAGCACTGATTAGACCTGCGTAGCGTACAACATTCAGGAAGCGGCTCCCCCAATAAAAATTGTACGAACTCAAATACAGAAACAGGACCTTAAAATCTGAAACTCATTGGTTAGGAGGAGATGGTGCTCTAGAAGACGGAGGTGATGAGGAGGAACTGCTGCTAGACGAATTCGCTACTAGCATGTACCGCGGAAAGCTCAGAACTTCATCTTGACTTGAAAACATTTTTCGGCTTCCTGCGAACCTAGGCAATTCGAATCGGAATTAAAAAATAGAAACAAGTGATTGAAGTAGTAGGCGTGCCTTACTTTGGCTTAGACCACATTGTGATATCATACACTTCCATTTGTAATTCAGGGCTCAGCTCCTCAAATAATTCCCTTGCCATTATTTCTGGATTTCTGGCAATAAACTCCATGCATGAACTCTACAGAAATGAAAAGAAAAATGAGGGATAGTGAGTATCAGTGAAAAGAGGTTATAGATATTTACCCTAAGTGTACGAGCATTGTACTGGTCGGCCATGGACAATATGTAAATCACTGAGTTCTCGTCTAAGTGCTTCAGTATGAGACCTTGCTCGCATGTCACCTTGAGAGGTTCCACTTCGTACCTATCATTATTTGTTCATGAGTCTCGCTGATTATTTATTTAATTTGCATCTAATTTATTTTATTTTACCTGTCAGCAAGCGCAAGGAGATCAGACAGCGTCTCCAGTGACTTGTTCTCAAACTCATTAATTTGTCCAGCGTAAATGAACTCAAGGAATAGCTCAAATATTTGAGATGATGAGTCGTGAATGACAATACGCCTAGAAAACAAAAACGTAAAATCTAGAGAGCCTGAATTTTTTTTATGGGCAACGTACTTGTGTATGGACTCTTTCATTCCAGAAAGCAACGCACGTCGAAACCAGTCGCAGCGTGCAGCTACAATGACACGGTGAGACGGGATTTCGATTTTCTCACCGTCTGAAAAAGCCATTAAATCGTAAACTGTGGTAACTCATTTTAGGTTTCATACGCAAAAATCAAGGTGAAGCTTGCTTACCTTGCAAAATTTCAAAAGCCATATCCGAGAACTCTTCAGATTTGAACAACTTTCCAGCGTTGATGGCTAGAATATTTTCTTTGGATTTCCGTGGCGTACAAATATTATCACCAAGATTGAGCTAAAAATGTGACAAAATAAATTAACTCACAGTAAATACAGCCATGGAGATTGGGTTTACTCACATCATCAACTTCCAAGACGGTTCTTTCTGCGAAAGCTTGCTTGAATTTCTTATATGACTCAAACGAGTTCTGGTAACTGGCTTTACTCTCCACTTTTGCCAAGGGTTTGGAGCTACGATGAACCGTGGAAGCGCTTGTAAACCCTACTGCTTCGGAGACACTAGGCTCTACTTCATCTACTTCAGGTGGATGGACGTCAAGTAATTTCAAGTTGATTAAACTCTGGTGGAATTCATCCCTTTGGACAAGGTCGGAGAGACTCCTGAAAAATTGGTGTAATCTTCCTTTTTCTTTTCGCAAGTGATGTACTGTTTGACACTATTCGCAAGAAAAAAATAAAAAACAATAAACTTTTGAGACCTTTGTTCATTGGCTGTTTTTGACATAGATATCGCTCCACCTGGTGAGAAAATGAGATTCCAGAACTCAATCGAATCCTTCTCTATTTTTTTTCTCGGGAATCATCCACTGCGTTCAATCCATCTTTGTTTTTCGGAAATCCTTATGGGAATGATATAAAAATTGACATCTGCGATGTCATTTGCAGCATAAATTAATTTTCTCGAATAGTGCCACGTGCCCCCCCCCCCTCCCCCACTTTCCAAAACCATTCCCGGTAAGGGGTCGATAAATGACAAGTGAGTCAAACGTTGGAATTCTCATTTTCTCATTATGGGGCGATATTACGTGAAAATCAGCAAAAATCAGACAGCTCTAAAGGCTCCCTTTTGATACTTATAGTGCGCTCAATCCTTACCACTTGAGAAATGGCCAACTGAAGACAGAATTTAAAATCCTTCCATTGGAATCTATCGTCGAACGCAATCATGACTTCTTCAAGGCGAAGGAGAAAAACTGGCAACTCTTCTAACAGCTGTTCCAGATTTCGTGCAACGCAGCGGACTTTGACAGACACATTCATGTCTTCAAAATTCTCCCTAGAAAAGAAAATGAAAAATACAGAAATAAATGCATGCGTGCTTGATGAATGCTACTGCGGTTACTTACTTTCGTTGGGCAATGTACAAATAGAAATTTGCAATCTGCTTCTGGAGAATGAAGAACTTGAGTACTTCTCTCTCTTTGAAAATGGCGAAGAGCGCTTCAGTCAAAGTTTCATTCCCTGGCTCACTTGGGGTAGGCGCATTGATGTTGTGGGTAGACTCTGGCCCTGTCTCGTCTTGCCAGAATTTGAATCCATAGCAAGGATGACTTCCGACAGCTATTGACGTAGAGTAGATATCATTGCAGGCATCCCGGGCTTCCCGCATCAAACTCGCCATTAATTGGAGGAGGACTTCAATTTCCGGTGTGATGTGAGCAGCGATGTCATTTCGCTCACTTGGCTTTGCTGCAGAGAAGTCGTTCTTGATACTTCGGAGCATCAGCACAAACTGAGTGAGGAGAATTGGGAGGCGAGACTTGGCGTAACGGAGGATCTCTAGTCGTTCATTTCTGGTCAAAGCAGGTGCTTCTTCACCATAGAGAACACAGAGCTCCACCAGCTTCATAAAAGCGACAGATGCATGTTGCAGAGCGAGCTTGATGACTGAACAGAATCTTGATGGGATTGTGACTGAGTGATCCTGGAAAGAAGCGGCCATTGCTTCAGCACAATTATGCACCTCGTTGACCAGTTGCGTGATTTCTGCAAAAGCGAACATTTCCGGATGAATAGAATTAAACAACGTGACAACACCATGAAGCGGGGTGATCAGGGGTAGGTAGGATGTTAAGAAACACCGAAACGTAAGCAAAGGCTAGCAGAGAAATTCTTTGAAAAAAAAATGAATGTTCTTAGGGTACTATAATACTGGAGAAGCCGCCCACCTAAACTATGCCTGGGTTTTACCGAAAACAAAAATTTCTCCTAAGCGCAGAAAAGCGTAAAAAAATACGCTTGAGACGTATTTCCTTGTTTTACGGGATTTTAAAGGCTTATGTTCTTCGATAAAAATAGTTTTTTGGAAATTCAAGATCAATGCATCCTATGAGACGCCCTGCCCTACTTATTTGTCCTGAGGCATATTTCCTTGTTTTACGGGATTTTAAAGGCTTATGTTCTTCGATAAAAATAGTTTTTTGGAAATTCAAGATCAATGCATCCTATGAGACGCCCTGCCCTACTTATTTGTCCGTGTCTCTTCTCGTTCTACCTGTACCTTCTCACTCCGGCCCACAATAACAAAACATGACTTACTCTGCTTCAGCATCGTACGATGAATAAATTCTTTGCACAACTGTCCAAAGTCGGGCATGAGAAACGGAGGTGCCAGCTGGATACAGCGATTGGCAACTTCAAGTGTGAGATCTGATGGGAGTGACTGTGAGTACAAGTAGTAGAGGATGACCTCAAGAACGTCGTGAGGCAGCCCTTTTAGCTCTTCTGGGCTCGCTTTATTTAGCTCCATTACTACCGAGTGGATCTTGTACTACACAGAATAAAAATATTTTTTTTAAAGGATGCCTTCTTACTTGGTGGTATTAGATTAACAAAACTCACCCCTTTTTCGCCAAACGAATACGAACTAGAAGAATTTAAACTCGAATCGGGTGAAGATTCCAGGACTTTGTCATCAATTAATTTCATATCAGAGAAATATCCCTCAGTGAGAGCTGGTAGGAACGAGAATGGAAAATCCACTGGAGGACGGAGGGGTGTGACCTGCTGACACTGGAGAACACACCACCCCTGGAACGTTCAGAAGCATCATGTCCCGAGGTACGGGACACTCCACAGTGAATTCAAACATATGACCCGAAACAGCACCCATCTGGATTGAGGCTCCTACGAATGGATAAACCACCTCGTAGCAATCACACTGGAACAATGGAAATGAAGCATCCACCTCTGACCCTAGTTCCCACCTGATTTCACCATTCTCTTGTAATGTGAACACCGCCCTAAAAGTACATAATTTATACAAAAAAATGTAATCAGATGCTACAAAATATATCTGTAACTTAAGATCTCACCCTTCAATCTTCACAGTCGATGTGTTACGAGAGCTCGTGATGTTGTTGTACCCAACGATCTGAAACGTAGAGCAAGGATTACTTAACAGGTAAGATAAAAGTACCACTTTCTAGTGCATTCACCGTGCATCAAGTTTCCTCACCTTCCAATTTCCATGAAAAGGTTCGGCAGCCATCGCGACACCACGAGTATCGTAAAATGCAGTTGTCCTTTACTTCTTGGTACGTTTACTGGACTGGAGAACTTGCTTTAGGTGAAGCAGCGGAGCGGTGGAAATGGATTGTGTATAATTACTAAATGAAAACAAACTTATCAGTCAATCCTCCAACTCCACTCCAAAATTAAGGAAGATAATCAGATTCTCCAAAGTAGTCTAGAGACAAGTCAAATTATATTGTAGTTAAGCTGACATCTGAAGGGCTGTGCCACACAAAAGAAAACTAGGGAACTGGATCGAAAGTTGACCTACTTTTTCTCCGTATCTCTTCTCCAGGAAACTTTCAGTTGATCACAAGTGTCCTTTTGGTGCTGCGAGTTCCTCACGTCACTCGCCCAAAGCTCCGAAGAAAGCAAATTGAGTGAAAGTTTTCCCTACTACTATTATTTTTAAGGTCTTGATTATTTTTTAGTAAACTTGAAGAGAACTGCGAGTTAAGTAGGCTAATTTAAGCCTAAATATAGTGTTTTTAGGCTTGATCGATGGGTACTCCTTTCCTTTCGTTGACTCCATATTGACCTTTTAGAAGCCGTTAAATTCATCTCATTACCATTAAGACTTTTGCTGCTTAAGCTGATATAAGATTTCAAAATTTTTGATACAATTTATCGATGATTTTTCATTCTTTTTGATTCAAACGGAAGGGAGAAGAACTCCTGAGCTCTCCTACTGTAGAACATTGGTAGGCTGTTAGCTGTACCGTATAGCAAAGTGAGATGGGACATTAACACTTCAACACGCGGCTATAAGAAGCGTCTTAACGGAATTTAGCCTTTCAGCGTCTTAAAGGGAGATATAGTCCTTCGATGCATGTAACATTTTTCCAAAAGCGAGCATTTTCCTAAGAAAGCATTAAACGAAGAGTCGCCAGTTTTAATAAACCAGGAATTAACAATACCGGTTCAGTTTTTCGACGTAGAATCCATTAGTAAAGACCTTTTTCAGTCGGTTCCAGGAAACTAAGCCGGTTCGTGAATTTTTGCTTCATTCAAGCTGTCGGCTCTAAGGGCGGCCCTAAAGTCGCTAACGCTTTCATGGCGATTTCCTTTATGAGCCAGTTATTTCCGAAACAAATGAGCCAGTACTTTTTGAGACTGAAAAGAAAAGTTTTCGGAAATTTTGAAACACGTGCATAGGCGGGACGCTGCGAATATTCAATTTTGTGAACGAAGATCAAGATGTCTGCTAGCCTTATTTACAACTTTCCTCACCTCGTCTGCCCCGGAACGGAAATCTACCCGTCACAAAATATTTTTGACCTGAAGTCGTATTCCCTCCCGAAAAAAATTCTATTACCTAAGTTACGAACTAGAAAAACCTAATTTTTAAGAAAAACACCTACCGAGAAACGAGCTTCATCTGAAAATTCTCGAATACGCCTTTACCGTTTAGCATACTAGCAGTAGATGGAACAGGTAAAAGGTTGCTGACTCGCGTGTTTTCTTGTTTTTGTAAGAATGACCTTACTCAAATTCTAAGAATAGAAACTTCCAAGTCTGAGTTCTGACAATGATCTTTGAAGATCGTACTTGAAGGACAAGACGTCTAGGATAGGGAGGAATGCGTGTAACGCACTTTAACGGTATACAAAATTACCATGAACCCTTACGTCCTCACTAAGGTACCTGAGTAGCTCACCAGCTGGGAACCTGCTCAGGTACCCTAGGTACCTGGCTAGGTACCGAGGGCAGGGACTGACCGTATAGCAAAGTGAGATGGGACAGTAACACTTCAACACGCGGCTATAAGAAGCGTCTTAACGGAATTTAGCCTTTCAGCGTCTTAAAGGGAGATATAGTCCTTCGATGCATGTAACATTTTTCCAAAAGCGAGCATTTTCCTAATTTACCATGAACCCTTACGTCCTCACCTTGGAATGAGACACTGGACTTGGGACTCACCTTGGACAGAGCCCTTTCCTCTTTTACGCTTTTACGCACCTCAGGAATTTCTACACTCAGAAAATGAGGGGAGTCTTCATTTTCAAGTTCATTGTTGAATTCATTGTTGTAGGGACCACAAGTAACGGAAAGGAAAGAAAGATATACATTTTCCAGCCATTCGTCTCATTCATGTGACTGACACTGAGGAAGTTCGATTAATTTTCAAGTTCGTCAAACCCACGGATTTAATTATTGTACACATTATGAATTCTGTGGGAAGGTCATTAGAATCCATGAGTGCAGTGGACGTAGGCGGCACGTGGATCACCCTCGGATTTCTCAACCACAAGTCCGAAAGTATCATTACTTCATCCTTATGTACAATTACACATTGTGTTGAACCCTGGAAAGTGTGGCTGAAATTCAACACTGCAGTGTTCTCCGGAAATTAATTCTGTTCCCATGCTGATGAACCCCACACGTGCAGCATCCCGTCCTTCTTTTCCAGATTTCAAGCCCTGAAAGCATCTCAACTTCAACTTAAACTCCGGAGAAGAAATTAATGAATTTTGTAGAAACAGAGGGACCCTAAGGGTCAGGTAAAGTTTCATTAAGCTTTTTCTCCTATGGAACGTAATTTTTCCGGTCACGTGTCTGAGCAGATTTCCTTTTTCATTTCTACTGAATTTGCAGTTTTTTGAGTTAGTTTCCCAGTTCATGGGTCGCTCTGCGGTCCTTGCACTTTAACCACCTTCAACTTTTGACATTTTCAATTGATGACTCTGGCTTCTTTTGAAAGGAGGGCAAATGAGTCGTCATACCAAAAAATAATCATGGATTTTTGAAGAGGAAGTCCATGTCAACCTATTTGATGTCACCTACTGATACCCTTTTTTGAGAAAAATGAACTTCTGTAAACCCAAGCTCTCCATTTAAAACTGTAAAAACAAAATTTGAATTTTAAATTTGCAAAGCCCTTATCAGAATTTCTGGGATTTTCAGTTTCTGTTTATATACTTAGCTATTTGAGATTAGATAGACTCTTTGTAAACAGAAATAAGAAAAACAAAGCAATAACTTATGATCCGAGTTTAGTGGTCATAAAATCTTAAAATTGTACGACGGAAAAGAGTCTTAAAGCTGTGGTTTCGTCATTTTAATTTGACAAGAGGGGATTTAGTAGTTTACTCGAGGTCGCTGCCTCCCCACTTTCGCTGTCCGGAATACTTTCAGTTCAAAGAATTATAGTTTTTTGGTGATTTATTCCTTCATTTTTAAAATCTGCTTCAACCCGATTTATTTCCATTTATGGGAAATTCTAATTTTTTCATTATTTTCCACGTAAAGAAAAAATTTATTAAAATTCATAAAATGTTTTGATTTCTTTTCTTCCTAAAAAAAAGTCTTTTCTCTAAGGATCTGATTTTCGCAAGAAAAAAAAGGATGAAATCACCAAAAGCTCCTAATAAGAAGTCCAGTTAAGTCCGAATTATTTTAAGGACCCATTCAGGAAGCACGTTTTCAAACTTTGATCTTTTTGGTAAACTGCCAATGGATTAGAGGATTTCCACTACTTTTTTTAAGAAAAGATTTTGAAGGAAGCAGTGTAGGATTTTGTCCTCGATATTATTTTTCAGTGCCTGATCACTGTTTTCCCACACGGAGCACATGTGAAGTGCATGTGATTATCGTGATTTCTGCAGAAGGAACCCGGAATGAGTAAAGCTGCAAAAAATATAAACTAAATTCGGAGTCTTAGGAAGCCTTTACTCATTTCAAGATTCTCCGAGTTTATAAGAACAATAAAAAAAACTTGATAAAGTTTTCCTCAACAAGTACAAAGGGAATCATTAACATCTTCAGTTTCTGTCACAAAAAGTTTTAGCAAAGTGAGGAGTCCAGTAAGTTCTAAAGTACGCCGAGGGGATTTCAAAGTTTTCCTAATCTCAGTGTCCTTCATTAATTTAATCCAAAACAGACTCAATAAGTTCTCTTCCTGTCCTGCAAATCTCAAAACTTTCAGATCTCAGGTCAAAATCCATTTCCGCCATGTAAGTCTTAAAAATTAGTTTTTATTTTGAAGTTAGGAAAATTTCTACTTTTTAATTTAGTTTTAAAAAAAAAAACTAAGGGAAAAATTAACTTCATGAATTTTTATAGTTCATTGTTAGCTTGGAATGGCTAATCAGCTTTTTTTCTATCCAATTGAAGTTGCGGCTTCTGTCTCTGACTTCAAAATCCAATTATAGATTTCCACATGCATCCGCCACATTCAAAGCATCAAGTCTCTACGTGCAAAGAGTTTGAAACTTTTGTTTACTACTTTTCCTCCTAACAAAATTTCCATAGCATAATGCTTTCAACGGGATGCGCAAAATTTCCATTTTGCTTTTTGGGAATTTTTTACAAAATATCAACAATACCATGTATCAACACGTGGAAATGTCACTTTTTGTTTGAAGTTTCGGGTTTCCAGATTTTTCGGGGTTTCCCAGTACTTTATTATTTTCTGTTTTTTTTTTGTGTTTTGCAAGCATTTTGCGGGTGGATAATGTGAGTGACTGAGCAGTTGAGATGATGAGCATAAAAACAATGGAGATTGAAGTCAAGAACCTTTAGTCAAGCGTTGATGAACGTGCAGTGCGGTTGGAATACTTCCAATGCAATGAACCTCATTTCAGAGAATTTGGCAGGTTGGGAGTAACGTGCTTTTCGTTGCATAATAGTTGTATCCTTCGCGCCGAAAACAAGCTCAACATAAAATTAGTTTAGTTAGACCCCACGGCCATGATTTGCGATTCGACGACGCTACTGCTAGCGCAACCGTAAAAAATCTGCAACCGCTAGCGCAAACTAGCGGCTTTTCTGACGAAAAAGCCGCTACCGGGAGTCGCAATTGCGATTTTCGGAAATCTCGAAGTGCAGCCGGGTTTCCGCTACCGCTAGTAGCACCAACCGCAGGTAGCGACTTTGAACACAGCTATAACCGCCCCTGGCGGCTGTACCACGGTTCCGAAAGTTGAGAACTTGTTTGCCGTTAAGAAATTACAGTGACACTAATTTGCGTGAAAAAAAGAAAAATCTCAGGAATGTGAAGAATGTCATTTTTTCAAATAATTATACGCGGTTTACTCTTTTTTTGCGATGTTTACGTATAATCTAATTGGCTGGACTCGTTTTTCAGGCGAACGATACAGTTTCTGTCCATTATCCAAAGATCGTGATTTACTAAGATTTTCGAACCTTCAACTTTTGGAATAGGGAAAAAGGAATAACAGCCGTGTTCAGCTGTGTGCTCTGGCTTAGCCAGGGAATAAAAATGAACCTGGCAGAAGCAGAAAGTTAAAAATGGGAAAGAATGGGTATGCTGAGAGCTCAGTAATTTCATAATCGATTCTGAGTCATATGCCTTTTGAATAGAACATTAAGGACAATGGGCTTTTGGTTGAAAGAAAGAGAGGCTTTGTTAGTGATTTATGAAAAGGGATACGCTGAGATCCCTCCTTAGATTTTATTAGCACGTAACCCATTTTTCTTCTATAAAAACTGATTTCTTCTACTTATAATAATTCCATCCCTGCATTAATTTTTTTTTAGTAAAAAATTTGATTTTTTTTAAATGCACGGCCGAGTTTTATATTTTGAAATTCAAAGCCCTACTTTCTTCATCTTGGAAAAGTTTAAGTTAATGAACTTCCTTTCACTCCTTATGATAATAGCCGACTTCTTTTTATTGTGGACAAAAAAATAAAGCATTATGAGTAAGCACCCCTCCATTTTTTATTTGGTCCCTTGAGACATTAGTCGTGTCACGGGCAGGCAAGAGAAAAATACTTTGGCGAATAATTTTTCGCACGAACAAAAGATTCCTTTCTCCTCTCGCTTTCTCTTTTCTTTCCCCTATCAAAAGTTTAAGATTTTTTTTTCTGGAACTTTCACTCCCAACTTTTCACTTTCAGAGACAGACGCATCCGAATTATTTGTGTGTGGCGTTGATTTAGAAGGAAAGCGCCTCCCGATTTGCATTTCTATTTTATATGTTTGTAGCCTCAAAATCTTGAGAAATTCTGCCTGGGAAAAAGTAGTGTTTTATTTCACTTTTTTTTAGCGGAAATTTTTTTTTCTTAAAATAAAAATAAAATTTCAAGGAAACATGAAAAAAATGAACCTTGTAGTACAAAGTCTCGTGGTTTAAGGATAAAACACAAAATTCTTAATCTTTCGTTTTTCCACTTGCGTCTTTCACTGTCTTTCTCCTCTGTGGCTTGGATTTTTAGGAGAAATAACGGGATTAAAGCTGAGAACACCAAAGCGCCGAAGAAAATGAAGGAATATTGTCCGGGATCCTCCTTTTACTGTCTCTAACTTTTTTCTAGTTATTCTATGAAGGAAAGTTTTCTACTCAATTTTAGTCTTTGCACACTTTTTTTTTTTCTTCTTTCACTTTTTTATATTTCATTTTATTTAATTTTCTTTTCAAAAGGCTGTCTTTACCCAACCATTCACTGAATAGATCCGAGGCTTTGCTTTT
>JABASM010002173.1:0-11803 GCA_019776545.1 Brachystomella parvula | reverse complement strand
CAGAGTTTTATAATCACTACCCACATCTCCTTCCAACGGTCCACATTGAACTGGGTTGGAGAGTTGAGAAATCGCTTACCCGATTCCTTGAGTGTATGGGCAGTCAAATCCCAGGGCAAGCATGCAAAATATGCCCACATGATGATTAGATTATAATCCTCGGATTTCTGGTAATTGATTAACACTTGAATATGATGCATGTACATCGATTCGCTGAAATTCAATGGAAAGAAAAAAGAGCTGATTAGAGCTTTGTTTTCCTTCGTTTTCTTTTAAATTCAAAATTAAGTGCGTCTCTAAAAGTTAGAGGACGGAACGGAAGGAATCTTCGTAAAAGATGCGTAAAAAAAAATCATAAAAGTTATTAGCCCAGAGAAGAACAAGGTTCATCCCCAATTAGCAAGCCTAAATTAATTCTAAGCGTCATAAATTAACTTGGAATGAGTTTCAAGAGGGAGGAAGCTCACATCCACCGAGTATGAACAAGTACTTGAAGATTTACATCGCGTAATTTAATTTTTGCTTTTTTTTTCACCTTCCTTGGGTACGAAGAACCGGAATTTGATTCAAGTTTTCACTTTCTAGAGTAGACAATGCAATTAGAGGATCTTCAAATGGATCTATGACTGCATTCTGTTCTCAGGCTTTTACGATTGAGGTTTAGGGATACATTTTATCGTGACAGTACAGTGATACGGACAACGTTCAAGATAAACTGACTGACAGCATGTACATCGTAAGCCATTTTTATCGTCTTTTATTTTAACTTATTCTCATTATTCAAATTAAGTTTATTTTCACTATAAATTAATTACTATTCCCTAGACTAAAAAATTAGTTTTTCTTAATTTTAATTTCAAACTCAAATTAAAAAAAATTTGAATTCCGACAAAGCCTTTGAAAGACAAAAGTGGCTACATGACAAACGTACTTGCATTGTAAGCGTGAGAATGAGAAGTACTTTTTTTTTTCTGAGGAATTTCCACAAGGCAGTAGCAGGACCCAACCTCCCAACTTTCAATAATTTATAATTTCTTGAATTTCCTTTTTATTTTGTAATGCTCTCACGTAAGGTCAAGTTCGTGATGATTAAAGGAGAAATCTCTCCCACCTCCAAAGCAAGGAAGGGATGGGGGGAGGGGTGGTGTAAGCATGAATTGGCAAACGAAACAAATTTTTTTTACGAGCAAATTACTGCGCACTGCTCAGTAAACCCTAATTTTATTTTTCAGGTGAATGAGTTTAAGTGTTCTTTGAATTTTATTTTTTCAGCATTCAGCAGGAATCTTGACGTTGGTCATATTTACTTTAGCCTGGGAAGGAGTCAGAGCTGAGGTGCCTGCAACATTTAGCGACCAGTATCATTACGATGAGCACGGCGGGTAAGCGACGGAGCGCAAAATTTAATAAAAATCCCATGAACCAGCAATTAAATTTTTTTTTAAATTTTCTCCCCAGGTATTTCAAGGAAGTCTCTGTCCATGCCGACAGCATTGGAGCTCACACGATAGGAGGAGACGACGACTATGGCTACGCAGATATAAATCCAAATTCCTTCAACGGCCCACCCAAACCCTTCAACCCTTCGTACAGACCCCCACGTGACCGTTTTCGCTCCAGCGATCCATTTCAGCAGCTCATGAACAGCTACACGTCGAGTCAGAGAACAAGGGCTCCTATTGCCAAGCAACATCGCCTCCCTCCGCTGAAAATGAAGATGCGACAGGCTAACCCACCATCCCCACCTCCAGTCACAACTACTTCTGAGCAAGAAACACAGAATAAGGGTCAGTTCACCCGTCACCCAGACCGTCCTCGACCACCCAAGAAAGCCTCAAGTCCCATTAATTCCATTTACATCTACCATCATGATGATGAGCCTGAGAAACCAGAACGCCGACCCATCGGCCCACCCGTCCATACCGTTACAACTGTCTATGACTCAGTTACCGAAGAGCATATTGTACAGCCAGTCCAAACAAAATCTCCTCATTCGGCTGGAATCCGAGGATATTTCAAAAAGAATTTCTTCCCATTTTCATTGAGGAGACCACTTTGGAAATCCAAGCCTGTTACCAGCTACCATCCTCAGGCTCCCCATATTACTCAAATCACCCTTAACTATAAAGGATTTATGCCCCCACCACCACCGACCAAAAGGGCGAGGACGAATTCTCCTTATGCTTACGGCCCAGTCTCATACGATGGGACGGGTCTCATCACTTCCAATGGTAAAAGAATGAGACACAACAGTACGGGCTTGACACCGTTATCAAATATTTTTCTTATTTTTTATTTAGAACAACACCACGGTGATCACCAGCAAGACCTTATTCATATCCCAGGAGCTTAGCTCGGTCCACCCTACTACGCCAGTAGCTGTAGCTGGGAAACTGGCTGCTCTGACAGAAGGGAAGCTTTTCTTATTGTTGTCATCCTAATTTATCCCCCCCCCCCCCCTTTCGTGAAGCCCAAGATTTCAGGCTTCCTTTCTTATTACTTTTTCTACTTGTATTTTATATTTATAGTTTTGGCTTTCTGCCGATTTCATCTATTTTTCTGATGCCAATTACCTCAAAATAAACTTCGCGGGAGAGGGTAGCAATGCTTACTGTTTTAACTCACTAAAGCGTAATTGTACAGAGTCTGTTATAGTCATATTGATTAAATCTTGTTTTAGTCATGAGTTCAGATCTAAAAATCGTAAAAAAAATAATTTTTGTGCTTTTTTAAGTTTGGCACAGCACATGATCTCGACAAAGAAGCTTGAAAAATTCTTTGTCCCTTGTCTGGAACGGAAAAGAGAAAGTCCTTTTCCAGTTTTAGGAGGTTTAAACCAGGTTTAGCCGGTTAAAACAGTTTTTTCCGGTTTTTTCCAGTCAAAGTAGTTTTAGCCGGATAAAAACCCCTACACTGAGTGTGAAGAAGGCTACAAAAAAGCTACGTTGACACTTATAACCCGGAATTCACATATAATTGCGAGCAGACAAGTAATGCTTGGGCTCAAGTGACTGAAATTCTCAAAAATGAAATTAAAAAGTCCAACATACGAAAATTTCAAGAAAAAAAAAAGTGAAATGAATACGCTAAAGTGTTAAATAAGAGAAGATTCAGAAATCATTGAAAAACTTGAAATTTTGAACGTTTTAAAATGTTAAAACTTGGAAATAGTAGAGAAGAAACACATGGCTGTGTCATGGAAAGCGAAAGAGTCTTTCTAGCATTAACTGAAGTGCAGTAGTAGGGTTTTCTGGTGACTTTTTTAGGAAAAAGTCACTCGCTGCTATTTTGGCTGCTAACTTGACTAATACTAACATGGAACCATCGCGACATGCGCAGAGCCCCCAGCTAAACGGTGATCAGCACCCATTAGTACAGCCCAAATGATGATTTTTCACGGTGGCACTTTTTTGCAAGACCCATTTCTTCGAGATTTATCGATTTTTGAAGTTTTTGATTTTTCGAAAATTCCAAAGGACCTTTGAAACCCTAAAATTCACGGGTTAGTCTTTATGGGATTTTAGAATTTTCAATAATTCCGGCAACAACTTCAACATGTATAACCAAGCTTGTATGCGCATCTAGTGGGTAAATCATACACATAGCCTCCTGATACACCGACTAGACCCACATATGCACCTGTCAGGCCCCCATATACACAAATTTGTGTACAAGTTGGTTATGCATGTTGAAGTTTTTGCCGGAATTATCGAATATTCTGAAATCCCATAAGGACTAACCCGGGAATTTTAGGGTTTCAAAGGTCCTTTGGAGTTTTCGAAAAATCGAAAACTTCAAAAATCGATAAATCTCGAAAAAATTAGTCTTGTAAAAAAGTGCCACTGTGAAAAATCATCATTTGGGCTGAATGGGTGCTGATCACCGTTCAGCAGGGGGTTCTGCGCATGTCGCACAGGTCCCATAAGGGGGCATCCATATATCATATGATCAAAAAAACTCGAATTTTGGATCCACCCACCTAAAATAATTATTAAATGATCTCAGCCTTAAATGACCCACCCACCGCTTAAGATCATGATGAGTTAATTTTTCATATAAAATAAAATCAGTGTTTTTTTTATTAAACGGGGTTCAAACCCTTTTGAGTAACATCCAGTTCTGAGTCTGAAATGGAAACTTCACTACACGCGCGGAGCCTCCAGGTAAACGGTGACCAGCACTCATTTCTATAGCCCAAAGGATGATTTTTCACGATTTCCCCTTTTTGTCTAACTCAATTTTCAGAGATTTTTAAAGTTTCCGATTTTTCGAAAATTCTAAAGAGGGTCTCTTGTGAGCATAGTCTAGTGGGTGCATATGACGACTGGGTGCGATTTATCCACCAGAAACGTACACCAGCTTGGTTATGCCAGTGGAAGGTTTTACAAAAACTTTCGAATATTTGAAATCCCATAAGGTGTGACCCGTGAGTGTTCGGGTTTCCGTTTGGAATTATCGAAAAATCGAAAACTTTAAAAATAGATAAATCTCAGAAAAGTGAGTTTAGGCAAAAAAGTGTAAGCCTTAAAAATCATCATTTTGGTCTATAGTATATAGTTTGTGGAGGGAAGTGTGGACGCGGGGCAGTTGTGGACGATGGCTTTTACAGGTGCTTAACGAACGAAAACCCCAAGTATAAAAGTTGCATAATTAGGAAGGTGAATGTTGAGACTAAACTTAAAAAAGAGGGAAACACAAGAATAGTTTTTCCCACCTAAAAAATTAGTTAACTGCCGTACCCACCTCTGAACTTTTTTTTCTAATTCGAGCTTGTCACCTTGCAATTCCTCTGGAGTATTCAAATCCAAAGGTAAGTTAATTATTCTCATCTAAACGTCATTCAACTCATGCTGGTATCATCGGGGTGCTGATTTGAGTGCCTAAAACTCAATGACCTGCCACCAGTCACACCGTCCACAGTAACCCGCATATTTAGGAAAACAGGGGGAAGTGTGGACGTTCAAGTTTGCCTGAATTAAATGAAGACTCATTAATTTTAGATGGTAAGGAAATACAGCCGAAAGACTACCCGTGGCAGTGGCGGTACGTGGACCCAGGATGACATGAATTCTGCAGTTACAGCTGTTAAAGCAGGAATGTCATACACCAAGGCTTCCATTCAATTCAATGTGCCTCGTTCCACTCTTGGATTGAAAGTTCATGGCTGGAAGGGAAGGAAGCCAACTGCGGAAGATGTAAGCGGCGGTGGTGGCAGAAAACAAACCATACCAGCTTCAGACGAGAATGATCTTGCTGATATGCTCAAAATAATGAGCAAATGGGGATTCGGGCTTGGGAAAGAAGACGTTCTAAATGTTGTAGAAGAGTACGTCACCACGAACGGAGTAAAGAATGAATTCAAGTCCAATCGTCCTGGCCGAGAATGGTTTGTTTCCTTCTGCAAGCGTCACAAGCTCAGCCTGAAGAAACCAGAATTGCTTGAAAGTTCAAGATCAAGGCAGTCCAACGATCCCTTCGTCATCTCTAATTTCTTTGAGCTGCTCACAACAACCATTAAAAAATTACATTTGGAACAGAGCCCGGCTTCGATTTATAACTGCGACGAATCTGGGTTTCGGAGTGACCCAACTACGTCCAAAGTCGTGACTACCCGTGGAGAGCCAGCTAAACGAGTCACAGGTGGAAATGCTAGAAAGACTACCACAGTCTTAGCATGCGTCAAAGCTAATGGAGAGAAACTCCCTCCTCTGATTCTTCATAAGGGGAAACGCCTTTGGAACACAATGGTGGGGGAGAAAGAATATCCTGGAACATCTTACAGTGTGAGCGAGAACGGTTGGATGACCGAGGAGGTGTTCCACAATTGGCTTAAGTACCATTTCCTTCCTTCTGTTTCTCAGCGTCCAGTGCTTCTTGTTTACGACGGTCACCTTTCCCATATCGGACTCAAATTGATCAAATTGGCCATTGAATCCGATGTCACCATTCTCAAGCTACCTCCTCATACATCCCACATTCTTCAGCCTTTGGATGTTTCCGTTTTTAAAGGAACGAAATCAAAGTGGGATGCCTTGTTAGCAGAATGGGCCCGACATAACTATGGAAAGTTGTTGCCTAAATCAGCGTTCTCCAATATTTTTGGAAAAGTTTGGAGCGCTGTAACTCCACAAGTCATCAAGAACGGATTCGCTAAGTGTGGAATTTTTGATCCCTTACCTGAATTTCCAGTAAATCCTTCAAAAATTAAGGAATCCAGCTTGGATCCCGACAAGCTTTCACGCTTCCGTCAACTTCACGAAAACAATGGAAAATCTGTTTTTGGAATTCAGCCTGTTCAAGCCCAAACATCAAGTCCAAGCCCAGTTACCGTTGACGTTACGTTGCAGCAATTACTTCCGCCACCCCAGCGAGCGAATTTCGAGAAAATTTTGCTAAAAACGCCTAACAGCACTGCACCTCCACTGAAGAAGCGACGCATTGACAATGCCGAAATCATCACCACGGATATCTATTTGAAAAACCTTGAACTAGCGGCCATTGAAAAAAGTAAAGCCAAACCAAAAAGGACTTACAAACCACGGGAGAAAAAGTCACCGAAAGGAAGGAAGCTACCGGTTTCAGCGTCACCGAAGGGAAAAAAGCCAGGGGTTGCGAATGCACAGAAGAAAAAGAAGCTCCACTCTTCAGAAGCAAACAAAGAAAACATTCCTAAATGAATCCCTTGTAAAAAGGAAACGCAAAAATTGAAAAGAAATTATTAAATTCATTATTTATACTTGCGTCCACACTTTCCCGCACCCCGTCCACACTTTCCCCATTTTCGTGGGGAAGTGTGGACGGCTTTTTAAAAAATTCAAAAAATCGTAACTGGCAAATGAACACTAAAATTTCAATTAAGAGAGCAGAATATTGCGCCTGATTAGTTCAAGTGTAAGTTTCATGCTTCAAATTTGGTAAAAGTGAAGATCTTCATTTTTTTACAAGCTTCCAAAGGTGAGCTCAACGAAAAACGTCCACACTTCCCCCCACCAAAAATTCCTGACTTTTTTTAAAATTTTTTTATGAATTTCTTACGTTTTCTTACGTTTTAATGAAACGTTTTTCAAAATTTTTATGAATATATACACACCGGCACAAATGCACGAATTGTCAAAAGTCGCAGAAATCTCAAAAATCTCAACAATGGCATAAAACTAAAAAATTTCAAAAAAGTAAAACTTCACCGATCGCTACTTGGATTGTAAAAGGGAGCCCGAAGTACTCGCACGCCGCAAATCAAGTCAATCCGATCATCCGCTACTGTGAGATATAGACGCGCGGACTTCCGGACAGAGTAACACAGCACTCGCACAAATAGCTCGCGCTACTAATAACTTTAGGGCAAGGAAAACTAACTAAAGAAAGAAAAAGATAACAGGGGATGCAAATAAAAAAAAATTACGGTGTTTAAATTATACTTCGTTAACAAGCTGAAAATGCATGCAGTTTTCGTTCCTGGTCCTTTTTAGCAACGGGAATAATTCCATTCTAGCGGTTTTTTGTGCTCTGAACGAAACTACAGAATGCTTTTTCATCATCCGGTTTTAATTGATCCAGGGTATGTGTACTCATTCAGCAAAATTGCATTGTCCGTGGGAGTCAAAAATTTCTCTGCAAGTGTTAGGGGTAGCTATTAGAAAAGGTTCAAGCTCTGTTCCTGGAACACCACCGATGGCCGTCCGTTCTGTGTTCAGAGGGTCGCTGGATGTTTAGATTTACCTGGTCACATACACATACAAGCTTATTGTTAAGCATGCAAATTGTTTTGCCAAAATTTTTGGAAATTCTAGAATTCCATAACGATTAACTAGAAGCCAAGGAGTGCCATGAGAATTCCATGCATTCCCGTGCCTTTCCTCGCACCAAATTTAAGTATCTACACCATTGGACCCTTATGAGTTTCTTAACTAAAATATTATCACTATTCTAACACGACTTTCTAAACACCGTAATTTTTCGTGTCTCCAAAGCGGTAAATCTCGATAAATTGTTTCCGTGAAGCCTTGATAAATTTAAATTTTGCATATAACCCGATATAAATAAAAATCCGGACACACGAAAATCGACTGTTGCAGTGTTAAGCGGTCTCCCCTGTATACCGGTGATTACAGAAAAAATAATCCGAATCTTGACAGCAAACACAGAAACGAATTCAACACAAGCTGGCAGGCACTACTTCCCAAAATATTTTACAGTGAAACGTCAAAAAACCCAGCCTCGGCTACTTTTACTGCGCAGCAAAAGTCTGAATTTTTAAATATTAGACAAAAATAATTTTCTTTAGATTTTGTTTCTTCGAGCATTTTTTTCTTGTGTTCGGGCTTCAGGTGCAACTCTCCCGTCGAAGCTGAATTTTTTAAAGATGTGGGCCAAAAGTACCCCTCAGCTATTTTTGTTGCGCGCACTGTAGACAATGCAAGTAAATAGGCAAATATTAGAAGGCTACTTGGAAACTTAGAAACTTTTTTATTGGTTTTTCGGCTACTTTATTTAAAAAAAAGTTTAAGGATGATTGAACACAGTTCCGACAACTACACAAAATCTTAACACTTGGGTTTTTCGAAAGTTAAAAGACTTCAAAGAGTGAAGCCAAGATATCCCTATTGGTAGTAGCCTCGGCTCTATCTTAAGGGGGACACAGGTTCAATTCCTGGGCTTCTCAAACCGGTGAGAGTGAGTCTCGTGTAGTTGAAGGAATTCCTCCAGAAGCGGTGGTCAGGTCTTGCCGTGCCTTCGCGTATGTTCCTGTGGGGATAGGGGTACAAGCACTCACCAAAGCCTGACTGAGTCCTGGGGCACGAGAGTTACAGCCAACTCACACTGCCAACGTGAAGGAAGACAGAAGATAAGCGAGTTAAGGCAAGGAGGCAGCCTAGCCAGAGACCACCTTGAGGCCGATAAGGATGCGAATCTCCGGAATGTCTGATAATTGCAGCTGTCTGGCGTCCCTTCCCGTCAACGTCAGTTAAGCCAGTTAAGTATAAGCATGGGGGATAGAGCTAATGCTAAAGACCGTGCCAAATCCAACAGAAAAAAAAGACCTCAAAGGATTTATTTTTAACCGCGCGGCCTTAATTTTGTGGGTTTCTTTCTTAGAAACAGTATACCGTGTGATTGATTAAGGTCGCGATAGCGTCCACCCGCTCACAACCAAACCAACCCGAGTGCCGTACAAAAGAACGGAAAAGAACGGGCGACACGAGTTTGCGTGGGTGGCCGCTATCGCGACGTTAATGAATCATACGGTAGTGCCGTACGATTGATTAGTATCGCCATAGCGGCTACGACACAAACGCATGGCGCCCACTCTCACACGCTCACTTTCACATTCTCTTTTAAGCAGGTTAGCCGTAAGAAAAGGGAGAGAATGAGTTGAGTGAAAAAGAGTTTACCCATCTCAGCCAAACAGGAAGGAAGAGAGAGAGAGGGCGACAAGAGGTAACATGGGTGACCGCTATGGCGATAATAATCAATCTTACGGCACCGTGTGATTGATTAATGATTAAGGCCGTCATAGCGGCCACCCACACAAACCCTTGTCGCCCTCTCTCTCTCCCTTCCTCTTCGGCTGATGAGATGAGCGAACTTTTTTTCACTCAACTCATTCTCTCCTTTCTCCTACAGCTCACCTGCTGAAAAGAGAATGTGAAAGTGAGTGTTTGAGAGTGGGCGACACGGGTTTGTGTGGGGGGCCGCTATGAGGACACTAATCAATCTTACGGTATAGAGATTACAAACAGGGAATCCTTAAATCGCCTTCCACTAAACTGATACCCTATTTCAAATTACAGCCAGTGACAATAATACAGAGCTGGAGTTCAGAGCTAACACCATAGCATACTCACTCAGTACCCTAACAGTATTACCGGAATTCGTTTGTTGAAAAAAGGGTGCAAACTTGTGTCAACAACTGTTTTTGGATAGAAACGGGAAATCACCTCAACCCCTTGAGATTAATGTAGATGTAATGTATAGTAGGGCTAATAACCGCTACTTCTTATTATGGTTTTGCCCCAAATCTGTCTGTGAGTAGTAGATTTTTTGGCTTTGGAATAAGCAGAGTACCAGCAGTGTACTCAATGACCGGACGTGGAGAGCTAGGATCAGGTTTTACGTCAAATCGCTGAAACAGGCTAGTAGTGAATAGAAACAGCTCATCCCGTACTAAAGCTTCCCCCAAGCAGACTCTCTTTCCAATAGAAAATGGAACGAAGGAGTCATGGCGAATAACCTTTGTGCCATCCGGACTTAGGAACCGATCAGGCCGGAAATTTTCAGGGTCACCCCATACGCTCTTGTCATGGTGAACGCCGTAGAGGTTTGGGATTAGCAGAGTGTCTTTTGGAATATGATATCCACGAAATACAACGTCTTCAGTGGCTCGGTGCTGGACACCCAGGGGCACCAGTGCAGAATATCTCATTACCTGATGGAAAGAGTATATAATTAACAGCATCACGCCTTTCGTTTAATTAGTAGCCCATTACCTCCATTATCACAGCTTCTGTGTACGGCATCCTATGAACACAAGATTATTGAGTAGCGGGATTTTAATAAATTATGTGCTCTTGTATGTTTACAGAGGTTTGTCAGACAGGGACGGAAGCCGAGAGAGCCCAACAACACTGTTGATTTCCTGAAACAGCTTTTCCTGCACTTCATCGTGGAGTGAAAGCAGGAGAAAGGTCCAGGAGAGAGTTGATGAAGTCGTCTCTGCCTGTAAGGAAGAAAAGAGACTGCTGCTTATTTAATTAAGTTTTGGATTCACACAGCTTGAGTCTACCCCTTATCCGCGACCCCCTTTTCGGCGGCATGCTTTACCGCGGCAGCCCGTTACCGCGGCAGCCCTTTACCGCGGCTACGAAATCCACAAAAAAACCTAACAATTCAAACATGATGTCCGTCGTTTGGTCCTGGTTACGAACGCGCCGATCAGGCCTCCGTTGGCTACGAAATCCGCATAAAAACCTAACAATTTAGCGCAAGCTGAAATTATTTTTATGCCGTGGTAAAGTGCTGCCGCGGTAACGGGCTGCAGCGGTTAAGTTTGCCGCGGAAAAGGGGGAAACTCACAAAGCTTAACTTACGCCAGCCGTAAAGAGATCAAGCATCACTGCTAGTAAATTCTCCTCTGAAATTAATTGAGTTTTTTAATTAATTTCTTTTGACTTATATTTAAAGTACCCCTTTTTTTTAATTGAAAGCACTCTTCTTTTATCTTTCTCTTAGAAAATCTTTTTCTCGCCCTCGGATATTCTACAAATACCCCTTTTTTCAAATAGAAAAAGCCCTCAGAATTATTTTTTCCCCCTCAGAAATTTATTTACATAAAATAACAGGCAGGGTCAACTCAGGTCAAAATCAAGGGGTTTAAATTATATATTTAGAAGAGTATTTCTGTTCACTGTACTATAAGAGCTTTCTTTGACATGGTTGGGCGTCCTTTTTTACGCTTCTCTCCAATAGGTACGGTTTTGGCAGCATCAGGGACATTAACCCATTTCTGATGGACTGCTATCCCGTAAATATGACTGCAAAAGTATTTTTTTAAAAAACCCGGGCATGAACAGCTTCCATGTCTCCAGTCGTCTCCTTCTGTCTTTACGACCCAGATTTGGCTTTGAAATTTCTGGAAGGAATCAAAAGTCCTGAATCTCAAGGACTTAGCTTGCTTAACGTAGGTATTAAGCTCGGTGTCGGTGACTCTTTGGCCGGATCTGCTTGAGAAATAAAATGCAGTAGTGATATTAGTTATCCGAAACTTGAGGTATGTGCTGTTTGCCCGAATCCAATTATAGGCAGT
>JABASM010002172.1:0-11809 GCA_019776545.1 Brachystomella parvula | reverse complement strand
TCTTGGAATTTACATGCCCATCAATTTCTTTTCAGTTTCATCCTTGTCTTTTTTGTTATTTTATTTTCCTTTCATTTTTCTCTTTTTTGAGCGATTTTTTATTTCAGGGGGTTTACTTTCTTCGGAGCTTTCACTTTAGGCTTTAGGATTTTCGATTTTAATTTCAACTTTTTTATTTTCAATTCGGATTTTACAAACCGACTAATTTTTATTAGGCCTTTTTAGGCCTTGGCTGAAAATAAATTTCCTGTTAATTAAATTAAACAGAAAATCTCAAATTCTCAAAATATTTCTTTACCCTGAAGTGATTACTGAATTAAAAACAAGTTTAACAACCTGTCTCTAATAAAATCCATTGGTCGCCGAATAGCCTTAATAACTGGAGAAAAACGGTCCACGTCTTACTTGTTTCAACGTCTGGGAATTGCTATACAAAGAGGAAATGTAGCCTCAATCCTGGGAACCCTTCCTAACGGGCGGGATCTAGGGGAAATATTCTATTTATAAATCCAAAACATTCTACCATCCCAAGTGAAAGTGTATTAAATAAAATGAGTTTATCTTTAAAAAAAAAAAAAAAAAAAAAAAAAAAGTTTAACATTTGATCAAATTTTTAAGAAATTATAAAACAGGAAAAAAGAAAAAAAATTTCTTCTCTATCGTAAGATTTTGTCACTTGAAAATTTAACGTTTGAATGAGATTTTTTTTTTCTTGTGAATTTGACCCATGGCTCAGCATGTGGAAGAGATCATTAGAAAGAAGGCGTTTTTTGGATCCTTAAAAAAGTGGCTGGGAAGGGATGATGACGGTGATGATGAGGGTAGGTTTTTTTCTAATTTGAACTTACCAGCTCTGGTCCTCTCACTTTCTGTTGACTATAATGAACATTTCCCTGAAACTTAATCCAAGTCATAATATGGAACACGGAAACTCAGAACTTGACTCTGATTTCTTTAGCAAGTGCCTTTTCTTTGTCTGAAAAAAATCTTGGAACCCAGATTTCCTTTCCTTTTTTTTAACTATCCGGTCCTCAGATTTCTTAAAAAAAGTTGACTAATCTACACCCACCGCTGTGCTCTAAACACTTCCAGCGTCCCTCGACAAGAACTTTTGGGACATGGATAAGTAGCTCAGGACATTTCTACAAGAACAGCACACGAAGGGGGGGGGGGGGGGGGGGGGNGGGGGGGGGGGGGGGGGGGGGGGGGGGGGGGGGGGGGGGAGTGTCAGGGTCAATAATATAAGAATGAACGGTTTTCCTTTAGTAAAAAAAAAGAAATATTTCATTCTGAGGGTCCAGCTGCTTCTACTGGACTTGAACCTGGCCAAGTGGCATTTGGTGGCCACATTTTTAACGAATTTGACGTTATTACATAGGAAAAAAACAGGCTTGGTGGATGGAATCGCATATTTCACGCGGACAGACAGAGACTGGCCCAACCCCCTTCCCTTCCGTATTACACACCTTCCGCCAGGAGTAGTGTAACCCTATACGGGCAAAAAAGTTCAAAACAAAAAAAAAGAGCCCTTAAACCCTAATTCTCATCTTCTACTCCTTCTGTCAAATTATTACAAAAATGGAAAAGGCTGCTTCCTGAAAGGAAAGTGGAATGTGAGCTTCCTGGCTTCCTCAGTTGCTCCTCGCAGGAGTCCCTTGTCAAAATCTTTAAAGAATTGTTACTTTGATCCCCTTTACCACTTGGTAATCATGGCAATAAAGGGTCTCGGGTGTCTTTTTAAACGAGTAGGGCCTGACAGGGTTAGAGCAATCCGCCTATGCTTAGCAAAAGATCTGACGATGTATGATATCTAGTCCAAATTATTTAAAACGGTCAACTTTAAAACTGACTGAATTTATTCTGAAAAATAATTTCGAATTTATCATTACGTTTCAAGTTTTTCAGCGCTGAGCTTTCTTCGTATTTTTCGGACCGAAGCATTTCGTCCTGCTTGAAACAAAGTCTACCTGTCCATCAGCTTGCATTTTTCAATTTTGATACGCGCATTTACTTGTAAAGCCTAATTAGGCGTTTTCTTTAAGCCCTAGATTTTCTCGAAAAGTTTCTTTTTCTTTTAGAGTTTTCGTAACTGATTGTGGCATCTTTTTTGTAAATCTTTGTTTCCTTACTTTTCTGAGTTTTTCTAAATTTTTCTATATTTTTTAAACTCTTCCAGCTTTTTTAGAAGTTTTCTACGTTTTTCTGAATTTTCTGAATTTTTTTTTTGAACCTTCTGAATTTTTTTTGAATCTTCTGAATTTTTCTGTCCGGTTTGATATTCCAAATGTTTTTAAGATTTTCTTGCATTTGGAAAGCCACAATGGAGCTTTGAATTCAGCTACTCAAATTTCCTCAAAGAATTTTGGCTTTAAGTATTAAATTTTAAAAATCCGAATTTTTCAGTCGTCTTAAATGCCGCATGTTCGAGATGAAAACTTTAAACGAAATTTTTAAAATTTTCCAGACTTTCATTGTTTTTCGTAATCTTTTGGACAAGATTTTAGTGATGAAGCCCTGAAATTGGATTGGGGAGAAGAGACGTTGAATTGAATACTAAAAATGTCTATAGAAACTGAATGTGGATGGTTAATCTTTTTTTGAACCTTCTGAATTTTTTTTGAATCTTCTGAATTTTTCTGTCCGGTTTGATATTCCAAATGTTTTTAAGATTTTCTTGCATTTGGAAAGCCACAATGGAGCTGTGAATTCAGCTACTCAAATTTCCTCAAAGAATTTTGACTTTAAGTATTAAATTTTAAAAATCCGAATTTTTCAGTCGTCTTAAATGCCGCATGTTCGAGATAAAAATTTTAAACGAAAATTTTAAAATTTTCCAGACTTTCATCGTTTTTTGTAATCTTTTGGACAAGATTTTAGTGATGAAGCCCTGAAATTGGATTGGGGAGAAGAGACGTTGAATTGAATACTAAAAATGTCTATAGAAACTGAATGTGGATGGTTAATGGCAGGAGAAGAGGGGGAAAGTAGGGAAGGAAAGAGAAACTTTTTTTTTCGGTGGAAGATGAGTGCAACGCGTGCCACGATGACAAGCCTTCCCTGTTCATCTCTTTATTTTTACTTTCCAAGGAGACTAAAAATCCGAGAAGGAGAGTGACTAATACCCGGTGCGTCCTCCGCTTGGCCTTTGTCTCTTATCCTATAGCCCCCACTCCACGATATTAAATTGACAAGGAGATGATGAAGGCTGGAAGCTGAAGGAACATGATCTTGAGATGAGGGAACCCAGGGCTAGGACTATGATAGGAAAAAAAAGGGTTCATTTTCTTTTTAATGGACCTATACCACCCACCCCCACTTTTTCATTATGGACACTGCACTCCATCCAGCTTAGAGAATTTCATTATTTTATTTCCTACCACCCCCTATTCGTGGGAAAGGATTGAATGACTCATCCTCATCATCAAAAACTTCATGCAAACTTTCTCCGCCCTCACCGCCTTCATTTTGCAAATATTGACAATTCACTTCTTCCGGTCGCCATTTCTCTTCGAAAATTCTCCATATTGCCCAGTCCCCCCAAATCAATTTTTTGATTTATGAGAATGGACAAGGATGTGACATGGGATGACGCTGTAAAAGATTCTTCTGCCCCAAAAATAAATAATAAATGGGAGTAAAAATAAATTAAAAGTTGAGAGAGGGTTCTGCCATTGCTCGTGTCAGGCTTTCTATCAATAGGATTTTCTATTATTTTCGTCTTTTTGACCAATGGTCAGTCTCCCCTTGAAAAACTGGGCTGACGTACCCTTTTTATGTTATTTATTGTTATTGTTCTATATATTGAAGGGGGTCAAGCTCCTTGTCTCCAATTTTACAACTTATCTACATTTATACATGAAAAATACTCAAATGAAAAGTGAGAAGGGATCAAGGCTCCCAATTGTAATCTCTCATCTATTTTTGACCCTAGTCCTCCGCTGGATTAAGTTAGAAAGTGTCCAACGTGTCCAACGCACTCTCTGCCTTCTGTTCTATTGTTTTCTCTAGGAAAAAAGATTTTCAAAATATTTTTAACACCTAAAATAGGACGTTGGAGGGTAGTGACTTTGTCATGGGTCGCTACTCATCAGGAGATGGACAGTGGGCACCCTCTGATTGGCTGATCTCATTTTCTAGTGTGATACTAAGTGACGCATGTCGAGATAGAAATCTTGATACGAATTTACTCGTTATAATTGAAAACTAAGGATTTTTACCCAATTTTATTTTTATCTTCCTTTCTATTACTTTTTATTGACTTATTTTTTCCTTTGCATTTTTTCTATTTTGATTTATTATTTTAAAGCTTTTTTTAAATTTATTTTTGAGAAATTCTTCTGTTGAATGAAAAGACGTATGAATCCGAGTTAGAAAAAAATCAAAATCTTTTCAAGGGGGGAATCAATAAAAATGCAATGCGACAGGAGGGAAAAGGAGAAAAGTGAAAGTCCAAAGATTTTGAGGGGAGAAAAAAAATAATGGCAGAGAAAATTTCGGAGCGGTTTAATGTCTTGACAGCATTTTCCTTTCACCCCCTGGAATTACGTCCGTTAGTTTTATGAAACCAGTCCTGGACAGTATCACCCCAGCACCAGATTGAGCATTTTTAGATCCGTTCATCCAATTGGGTGACCCCTACATTTTTTTTTCTGTAGCAAATCCTGAAAAAAATAAATCAATACTAAAACGAACCAAAAATCCATCTCTATTTTTCCCATAATAAAATCCAATAATTCAGGAGCCAAAACCAAAAAAAAAAAATTTAAAATATGAGCATTGAAAGTAAAACTGACCATTACCCCATTTTGACCCTATTTCTAGAGACAATGGCTGAAAATTCTAGAAAAATTGAAAAGAGACCAAGGGTCAGGCACCCTTCCAATTCAAAATAAAATTGCTACTCTTTCAACCGAGAAGAAACCAATAAAAATAATTCTTTTTTATTCAAAAAAAAATAATAATGAAAGATCAGTATTTGAGGATTTCCTTCCGGATTCTTTTCTTTGTATTCATCTGACCTTTGGTTAATAATAGCCGACCCTAGGGGTCAATTTATGTTTTAAGTTTCCCTATATTACTCCTATTGTTGGCTTCACCTTTTCTCATCTCGATTCCCTTCAAAATTTCTTTATTAGATTAGCTGAGAATAATAATTATTGGTCACTGGACGGGCCAATGAGAGGGGCGGATGGACAATGGCTGAGGGTGAAAAGGTCTCACCCCAACCATTCACTCTCAATTGTTTAATTTTAACCTTCTCTTCTGCCGTTGAGAAATTGATGCTTTTTGGATGAAATGAAATAAAGAGTCCGGCGTGTCAATCCTATAATTAAGATTTATTAAAAATGACCCTACAGACCCTGGGAAAGAAATTCAGGAGGGAAAAAATTGAAAAAATAATTTTGTATTTTTTTTTTATCTTATTTCTCTGACTTATATTTTTCTTTTTTTTTGTTTCTCACAGGCCTTGATTTGAAATATTGGACTTGAAGATGATGATTGCTCAGACGAGCAGTGGTCAGATGACCCCGTCTAGCCTCCATTCACATGACCTCCACCCCACAGACCTCTCTCCACGGAGTTCAGTGGGCTCTGGGAGCTCCGTCCTCAGCGACAGTCACCAGTCCAACTCACCCTCACCCCCATCCAAAGATACAAAGAATCTGATTGGCTCAGAGCAGTTGCTCAACGCACTAAACGGTCACCCCCCGCCACAATTCAATTCCTCAGATGACCTCTCACCACTCCAGCGACTTCAGTATGCATTTGAGAGGAATTCGCTCCTTTCCAACCTTTTTCAGGCTGAGAAGAGCCAGCAGTCCATGGTAGGAGATAGGGAGACAAACGGGCGTCCATCACCCTTGTCATCCTTACCCAGTCCTAGAAATGGTCAAGGGCTCAGAGGTCACACACCGATTCGCATGGCTACTCCATCACCTCGACCGCTCCATATTGAGGAAGGAAACGGACAGACGATTACAACGTCTCCTGGAAGCCCAAATTCAGACCCGGCGAATATCTTCCAGTGCCCACTATGCTCAATCGTCTGCAATGGACGTCATTCCTTCAACGAACATTTGGTAAGAAAAAGAAACTCATTACAAAGATCCAAACAACTTCTTTTTCAGGAGGCGTGCCAAAACTCAAATTTTCGTTTTATAATTTTCTGAGCAGATTTTTTTTTGTTTACCGCGGAGCAAGGTGAAAAGGGACAGTTGGGGCACGAAGTGAAAATAACACGTAAACAGTGCTGGCAAGCGTTTTTCTCAGGGGAATTAAGCTTTTTCAGCGTCAGGGGAGGGGTGAGGTCGTCCTTCGATGCATGTATGTAGAATTTCCCAAAAAAAAAAAAACAATTTAAAACGAAGAACATGAGCCTTCGAAGTAAAATAAAACACGGAAATTCGACTCATGTGATTTTGAGGCTGAAAATACGTTTCAAGTGTTTTCAAGCTGGAAATGCTTCTGCGCTTAAGAAAACTTGTTTTTGGAAATATTGAAGTAAATGTATAGGCGACCATTGCAATATTAGGATCTGATTCCCATTTTCGTCAATGAAGGCGTCTGTCTCTTCTCACCCCGCTCCACGGCTCAAGTTTGCATTAAAACTTTTTCGATGCATAGCCTTTTTTTCGATGCACTGGAAATTTTTCGACGCATCGCAAGTTTTTTGACGCACTGCATTTTTTTTCTCGAAGCAATGCATTTTTTCAATGCATTGAAAAATCTTTACTGATCTTTCTATAGGTAGAATTAGTGAAAGCAGGGGAAGATTGCGTGGGAGTAAATTAGGATAATTGGATTTCTGTTTTCTCTCCTTAGGTGACTCATACCCAGCACCAGGCCTGTCCTAAGTGTGATTACTTGACAAATAGTGAGGAGAAATTACGGGATCATTTGCAGAGGGCACATGATTTATCTGATCCTGTTGATGCTCTCGAGGATGATGAGGCTTCCGTACCAAAAGTTAATTCACAGGGAAAGGTAATTACTTAATTGCGAATCCATTGAACTCTTTTTTGGTACAAAGTTCCTAATTTTCCAACTTACGGTATTTTCTTAGGTGAAAACCTTCAAGTGCAAGCAATGCGACCACGTATCTGTAACGAAGAGTGAGTCATGGGCCCATTCTGCCGTCCACATCCGCCCAGAAAAAATGCTCAAGTGTCCAAAGTGTCAGTTCGTGACTGAGTACAAGCACCACTTGGAGTACCACCTCCGGATTCACGTCGGGTCAAAACCCTACCAATGCAATTCCTGCTCCTACACCTGTGTCAACAAGTCAATGCTCAACTCTCACCTGAAGAGTCATTCCGCCGTCTACCAGTACAACTGCCTTGACTGTGACTACCAGACTAAATACTGTCACAGCCTCAAAATGCACCTCCGCAAGCTCAACCACCGACCGTCCATTGTACTCAACCCTGACGGGACTCCGAACCCACTCCCAATTATTGACGTGTACGGAACGAGACGTGGTCCGAAAATGAGAAAGCCCACATCCACACCACAAAATCCAAAAGCTCCAAAGCAGCAGAAGGTTAAAGGTTACCATAGTCCGGTCAGCAGTAGCCACAGCTCGAACGCCTCACTCGACTCCCCACGTCATCACCACTCGCCTGAAATGAGTCTGGGCAGGGAAGAGCCTATTGAAATGCATGGAGCGGCTAAAACCCCACCACCACCACTCCAGCCTGCCAGTGACACGAGTGACTCGGATAATGAGCGCAGGCGCCAGTCCTCCATTCCAATGAGTCCTGTCACCCCTTCAACACTCCAGGGGCTTCTGGCAGCTAAGGATCAGCCAGCAGCCAAAGCTGTTTTTGAGCTTGCATCCAAAAATCCATTGGAACTGTACGCAGCCGCACTGAACCAGTATCTCTTGTCTAATCCACTGCTTCTACCATCTGGCCCACCCCCTGAACAAATCTCACAAATGGCAAAGGACCAAGAGAAGTTTATGGCACAGTTCCTACAAAATCCTAATTCTCATCCCTACCACCATTTTTCGAGGCGTGAGGAACAGCCAATGAGATTTCGAGCTGAGGCTGAAGAAAACTTCCATCAAACTCCGCTCGACCTTCGGAATCCCAAAGTGGAGACTGAGAAGCGTCGGCGCAAGGGGAAAGCTATCCGCTACGAGAGACACCAAGCAGATGATGGGGAAGAAGCACTGGATTTCAGTAATAATAATAATTACGAAACTGGGAATAATCACGTGAGGAATTTGAAGAGGTCAGGCGAGGTCAATTTCACGGTTCAGCACCGACAACCGTCACCTGCTTCTTCAATGATGTGCAAGTACTGCGAGATTTCATTCCCAGACGTCGTACTCTACCGAATGCATATGGGCTACCACTCCGGGGACGCTGACCCATTTCTCTGTAAGTCATGTGGTAAGAAGACGCAGGACAAAGTGGCGTTTTTTCTTCATCTCACTACAGACTCCCATTAGAATCCCATTAGAACCTAGAATTAGAAATTAGAAAAAAAAAATTAGTGTAGATTATTTTCTAGTCCTATTTTCGTATTTTAAGAAGCAGATAAAAAAAATCAACGGATTACGGGTAAAAAATTATTTGTAACTACGACGGGTATTAAAAATCTAGTGAAAATATTCCTAAGAGCCATTACATAGGAACTATAATTTTAAGGTTAGATTTTTTTATATTTTTTTGTGGTGGGTTGGTTAGAAATAACTTCAAAAATATTTCTATTGAGGAAAAAGATCAGTCTTACGGGTATTGACTGTACTATAGGTTTTAATTTTTAGTTTTTAAATTTTAAAGTTAACTTCCAGTTCACATCTCATTACTACGTATTGCTCAAAATAATTAGAAGTTGAAATTGGCCATGGGAATTCAATGAGCTTGGGCTTGGATATTTTGTAGCTATGAAATAATTATTTTTAGTTGTATTAAATAAATTAAGCCACGAGAAAAACAGACGCACACCAGTAAAGTTCCTATTTTATGTACAAAAAAAATTAGGATTAAGGAATATGCTTATATTTTTTTCTTATTATTATATTTTAGGCACAGCTTCTATAACGTTTTTAGTCATTTTTCTACTGTAAAAAATTGTAAAAAATTTTACTATACTAATTTCTAGCACTGCAAACCACTAGTCTTCTGTCACTACTGAACAAAATTTGGCTTGGAAAATAAATAAAAATTCAAGAAATCATTTTTTTACCTTCCAAAAGTTTCTAAACATCTGAAGGCAGCATACTGTTTGTAGAAATTCCAACACAAAATTCCATGGCGCGGTCATGGAGGTACGAATGCAAGGTAGGTTAGGCTGAGAGATCATGGAGTCATTAAAAGTAAACAATCAGGAACAATTTTTTAACTTTCAGGTTTCAGAGTTCGAGTATTTTGAAAAGAATCAAAGAATTTTTTGAGGATGTTTTTTAATTGAGTTGTTTTTGCAATAGTACTACTAGAAAGAGAAAAGTGCAATTCAAAATTGTATTGCAGAACAACAATTTGATATTTACAGTTTTGTAGCCTTACTAGCTTTCCAAAAGAATTGATTTAAACCCTAGTTCCCGACTCTGATCGGCAGTCAGTAAAGTTTTAAGCTGAAAGCCAAAGAGGCATGTAGTATTTTGAACTGCAAAAGTCAGATTGCACTTCTGCAATCCAAGTTTGAAAGCTTTAAAGTGATTGCATTAAGACTGTCCTTTAGACCTACTATTATGTGTTCCCATTACATTATTTTTTTATGACTAAAACTTGAGTTGACATAGATTGATTTTCTGGTAACTTTTGATGATTTACCGTGGGGTGGGGTACAAAGGACAGGTGTGGCGAGAACCGTAAGCAGGGCTAGGAAGCGCCTTTCTTTCAGAGTTATAAGCGTTTTCAGTGTCTTATTATAGGGGAGGCCGTGCTCCGATGATGCATGTATCCTGAATTTTCAGAAAACAGATTTTTCTCGAAGCACATGAAACTTTAAAATCCAATAAAACACGAAAATACGCCTCAAGCGTACTTTTTTCAGACTAAAAAAGACTTCGCTTCTGTGCTTTGGGATCTTCTGTTTTTTGCAAATTCTGAAAATACATGTTTACGCGACCTCTCCAGAATTAGAAAGCCGTGAACATTCATTCACTTCAATGAGAAGATCAGGTCTACGAAAATGTCTGCTAGCCTCGGTGTCTCTTCTCACACGACATGTCCGTTTTCTTCCGCCCGACGGTATTTATTATTTTTAAAACTGATACTTCGTCCTTTATCATTGGTAGATAATTTTCTTTCCCACTTCATTTTGGAAGGTCTTGTCCTCTTTCCTTCTAGCATTTTACTTGGTTAATATGTCCGGAACTACTTCCTGTGTCTTAGATGCTAGAGCTGATCCTTGGAGCTTTGGACAAGGTTGCGTGGACAGTTTTGAAACTCGAAGTAGAAGATCGTAGTTTATCTCTTCAGAAATAAGGCTATCGTTCTTATAGCCTGGGTGACTGGTAACGAAGTTTCTGAGCCAAGTTGCTGCTGTCCATACATCACCCCTCGCTCTCTTGGAAATGAGAGAGAGATACTGCTGGAGCGTACACTGCGTATCTGCATCCACATCCATTGAGTTGAGGAATGTCTGGATGAGCGGAACGAGACCAGGAAAATTCTCCTTCCCATTAATGATTTCATTAATTGTCATCAAGGAGAAGCCTTTCTTATCCTTGTTCTGTATGTCATTACGAAACCAAAACTTTTGCTCATGGAGGGCATTCCGACCTTGGGCACGTTTCATATTTTCATCAACCTATTCAAACACAACAGAAAATTCATCAGATCGCAGCCAGAATCAATTCGAACTTGGAGTTGGATTTACCTTTGAAATAGGTAGTAGAAAGCATAAATTATAGGAAAGAACAACCCGAGTCAGGAGTACGACAAAACAAACTACGGCAGCATTCTCAAAATCAGTAAGTTGGACTTCACATGGACGGAACTCCACTCTCCATCCAATGGGACTTCCCGGAGGCGGAGGCTTGAAACGCATCGTCTGCCAATTTGTAGATTGCAGATTCTAAAAGAATGATCCATAGGACTACTAGTATAGTCAAACCGATTAAGGTGGAGGACAGTGTGTTTCACATTATAAATGCGCGCAATGTGTTTGTTTTTTCTGCCCGTAATGGCGCGCATTGCACAGTGCATGTGCATTGCACAACGTAAAAGCAGCGCTTGAAATAACTTTGAAAACATTTACTTAAAAATTAAAAACAGAAAAAAGATCGAAAAAAAGATTTGAAAAAATAAACTGAAAATGGTTTGAAAAAAAAATTATACAGATATTTTGGAAAAGAGATCTAAAAAAAGCTTTACGACACTCTACAGATACCGCGATCGAGCGCATATACCGGTATTGCTGGTTTACAAAAAATAATTCCTGAAGCATAAAAATGGCGCACGGCATGCATACCTCAAAATGATCCGAATCCTTTGAATTATCCTGATGAATTTTTTCCGAGAAGAGCGACACGGGATCCCGTATAAACAAATGGGCCACATGCTTTGCGAGTGGCGGATCAATCCCACCATCCACAAGAACTTTGTAATCCTCTTCCTCATAAAGCAACGGGATATCATTGTATTCCTCATTCTCAGCAGACCTGTAAAGAAAATAAACCGTGCAAACACGGGAGTATGGAATAGCGCGAGTGTAATTCATTCGGTGTACACAAATACCGATTACCGGGTGTACATGGGGTTTTTTGAAATTTCTATGAATTTCTGACGTTTTCTGAAATTCTTATGAATTTCTGACGTTTTCTGAAGTTCTTATGAATTTCTGACGTTTTTTG
>JABASM010002171.1:0-11815 GCA_019776545.1 Brachystomella parvula | reverse complement strand
CATGAATAGCGCTCGCGCTATTAATAAGGGCACTTAAAAATAAGTCAATAGTTAAGACACGAAAGCCCTAATCTAAAATCCCAATGTGCAAGCGAAGCGTCTTGATGATGTAATCAGGCTAGTTATTTAGCTGCCAGGTAAAGTCAATGTGCAATAAGAATGAGCGGCGTCTGTGAAAGAACCTTTATTATACAGCAACAATGATTGACCATTATTGCGGGTATCATCATCTCTGTCTGCCCGTCCGCACATTGTACGTATGTTTTATAAAGAAGAAAATTATAGTTTTCCGTTTGCCTCATAAAACATTGTTATACAGAGAAGCCCATCCAAAACGAGATAATTCAAAATCGAAATTCAAGGTTGCTATAGGATACGGAGCTTTTCACAAGGATAAAAGGCCCCTAGACTATGATATTCAAAGGTTTCTAGTCCTTAACAGGCCTTAGCTGTTTCAGTCAAACAAGCTTGCATTGCTTAAATTTGAATTTTCTTAGCCCGTGCAGTTTTTGTTCAACAACAAACAAATCAATCAATTTTGATTTATCTTGTTTCGGATCTAGCTTCACTGTATAGTACAGTGAAGCCCATCCGAAACGATACAAATCGAAATGGTTGCTATAGGATACTGAGCTTTTTAGACGGAAAAAGGTTAGAGCTTGCTCTAATTTTCTTCCTTAGCCAGAAACTGGTTTTTTTCGATAACAAACAAATTCAATTCTGATTTGTATCGTTTCGGATGGGCTTCACTGTATTATTTGGATTATGGGGTGTTCACAGTGACTGCATTTAAGCTGTATAGATATGCCTTTCGACTTAAAAAAAAGTGTCAGAGGTCAGGAATATTAAGTTTCTCTTTTAGAATGCGGGATCTCTTTTGTTGCAAATTGTTATTGTTCGGACACATTGATTTTTTATTCATTCCAGGTTTATTCATTCCAGGTGCAGGTGCATTTTCTCAGGTCAAAATAGTCATAGTAGCAAAAAATGGGAAAATAATTTTTTGCTGTTACTCTTCTTGGTACAGTGTGTTCCAAGAAATCGTTTACCGGAGAAAGTTTTTAACCTTTTTGAAATTCACTTATAATCGCTATTTCGAAAAATATTTGAAGCATTTAACTTCAAGTAATTTAGCTTTAACCCTAGTGTATGGATTGCTGCTGCAGTAGTCTCGCTAAAATGAAAAAAAAATGGGTTTTGTGAATTTAAAAAAGTGAGAAACTGTCTCCGGTAAACGATTTCTTGGGACATGCTGTACAATAGTAGTTGAGCACCTTGAAGCATGTAGATCTGAAAGTGTGGGATCCCCTACATGCAATTAATGTGGGAGTTGTTATTGTTGATAGGGTATTGTAGTGAGTGGAATCATGTTATTTACGTGACATTCGAGGCTGTTGATTAAAAAAGTACTAAACCAGTTTAGGCAACACAAAAAGACTGCTAAACTCCTGCTTCCTACCTCTGCAACTGAAGAAAATAATCAGTTCCCCTTATCATATCATCAGTAAGTCCAGGTTCCATAGTCGATTATCTGAGCGAACATGTGTAACACAGTGGACTGAGTTCTTTGTTGCCCGTTGCCCGTGCTCTCCTTTAATAATTAACATAATAAGGCCTCCTGCTCCTCTGGACGTACCCTTGTCATGTCTGTTGCGTGTCATGAAGGGAATAACAATGGTTGGTTCCTGGAGACAGTGAGATGTTACATAGGAGACTATCGATTAATCCTCCGTTTATTTGGATTTGTAACAGGAGTTCTTCCAGAAACAGCAGACCTCAAAACTAATGGGAGTGGAGTGACTACTAGCCTCACTGGAAAAATACTTAAGGAAGATACGCTAGAATGTTTTTCCCGTAATCATACCCTCTACCGTCTCATTCTTACTGACACTGAATTCTACCTTCAGTCAATCAAACACCCTGAACTCATTGAGCATTACCCCCTTGAGGACCTCTTCGGTGTTCAAACATATCGTCACAAGCAGAGTGGAAGCTCAAGGTTCAGCTCGGCATTCGTTTGCTTTACTTTCTACTTTAAAATAAATCGAGGAGTGATTACCACCAGTAAATTCCGAGAGAAGACTCAAATAGTGTTTGAGATTCAGAAGCCTGGCTTTTCGTTTGAACAGAATTTGGAAGTGGCCTCAGGATGGAAGGGTACCTGCCTAGGACTCCTCAGAACCAAATTCTCAAAATGGCAGCTAGAGAAGCTCAGCAGTCAGAAAAATGAAGTATTCCAGAACTCCGTAAGCAGCGACTTTGATAAGGAAAACGAGGATGAATTCGAGGGGACCAAGCACGATGGGGAAGTCGATGAGGATTCGGTAACAAGTGAGCTAGCCATTAGTCTCTCCAATGAAGTTCTTCTTTTAAGGAAATTCGTTGTTATTTTGAACCCGAAAAGTGGGCAAGGGAAAACACTCAGTATTTTCAAGGTGAGTTAAAAATACTTTCAGAACAAAATACTGGAAAAAAAACAGGTTCCTTCCTGAAATTTAGAAAACCGTCCATCCCATTCTCCGTGAGAGTGGAATCAAGGCAGTACTTCTTATCACTGAACACGCAGGGCATGCTCACTCGATGGCATCTTCGGCAGATTTGTCTGACGTTCACGGGATAGTGACTGTCGGTGGAGACGGGTTACTTTATGAAGTCGTCAATGGTCTACGGTCACGGACTGACTCAAAAAACTTCTCTGAGGTAAGAATATAAAGTTATTTTTGGTTCCGGATAAAAGGAATTCAGATGTATGATTTTTCAAATCGAATTAGATTCCTGTCGGCGTTGTTGCGGGTGGATCCGGTAATGGACTCGCACGCTCAATTGCATCTTATTCAGGAGAGGCTGAAGACTACTTAAAGAATCCAGTACTTGAAACCACGTTAGCCATAGCTCGAGGAAGGGTGATACCCGTGAATCTCGTGCGTTTACAAACACCCTACATGACAGAGAACATTACTTGACGCACATTTTTATTTGTTAGATGGAAGTAGAGGCCGACTCAAAAAAGATTTATGCATTCCTGTCCGTGGGTTGGGGAATACTGGCCGACATTGACATAGAGAGTGAAGTGATTCGAGCTATTGGAGAAATTAGATTTACACTCTGGTCACTCCTGCGGGTAGTCAAACTGAGATCTTATTCTGCCCAGATTACGTACACCGTCAAAACAGGTGAGGATGAATCCCAGGCTGACAGTATGCAAGTAATCGAAGGGGATTTCGTGAACGTCTACGCCTCCTGCCAATCTCACATCGGATCAGATATCATATTTGCACCCGAGGCTGCACCAAATGACGGTCTTATTCATCTCACTATTGCACGAGGTGACATAGGACGAGCTCGAGTGACACAATTCCTCCTTGGATTGGACAAAGGTATCTTACGATTTCTTCAAAGCCAGGCTCTTCACTCATCTTTCCTTTATTACAGGTTCCCATATCAGTGTGCCGGGTGTTGAATATGTAAAAGTTAAGGAGTTCTCAATTTATCACAAAGGTGGGATCAGTGGAACCTTGACGCTTGACGGGGAGCACGTTCGGGCAGAACGGCTGAGGGTAAAGCTTGCTACTGAACCGCTCAATGTCTTTGCCTTGTAAACATTCCTCTGCAAACTATGCCGTCCTAAGAGGAAGTAATTAAAGTAAAACGGAAAAGGGGCGAAATTAATTAGAGGTAATATATACAATACAGTGTTGTGATATTTGTACTTTGGCCATATATTAGCTGCCTCAGTATTAACATGGAATAAGTTTATACAAACATTGAGACAATAAATTAATGCGGAAGATGCTGTAAATACTGTTCCTCTCTTCCCACGCCCACGCTCCGAAGTCGTAAAGATTTGATTGTAAAAAAAAAAACCACCGATTGGGAGAAAGACGTCGAGATTGTAAGTTGTGTTGTAGTATTTTGATTCACCGCAGAAAACGTGGTGACAGGACTGAGGTTAGCTATTTTAATTATAAAGGAACGACCATCTCCCAACGGGAGAGTTGTTGTTGAATAAACTGGAAAATAAAGAGAACCAAACATATTTTCTGCTGGGAATAATGCAGTTTTAAGAATAGCGTAACTTTTCCAGAGAAAGTAATTAAAGAAAAGAGTTAAGAGGAAGCTCCCTCGGCTTGAATGTTTTTATTTCCATAAAATTAATCATTATACAGTATTCCCTTGCTATAAGACCCCTGCATAATAGACTAGGCTGCTCATAAGACTACCGATTTGACGCGTTTGGTATTAATAGTAGTAATAAGGCGAAGGAAAAGATTTGGCACCGTTCTGGGATGGATCTGTGACGCTGAAATGTGGATTTGCAAATGACTCTCCCAACTGCAGTGAAGTCATGGTTCATGACCGCCTAGGTAAAGTAAAATGGAAACCACTTAACAGTCAAATGGGAATCAATTACTGAAGAAATCTGCCTGATTTCTAAACTGGTAAACCTCCGTCAGACCGTAAGCCTATGTTATTAAGGACATAAAAATTTACGTCACATTAGGGACTTTGCGATTGAAGGCTTTTTTAAATCGGCCCAACAATTCGGCTCAAGAGGCCGTAGGGTTTTTTGTTAAAATACAAGACTTTTAACAAAAAACTTATGGCCCCTTGAGCCAAATTCTTAGGCCGATTTGAAAAAACCTTCAATCGCAAGGTCCCTAATGTGACGTAAATTTTTATGTCCAAAATTCTAGAAAATTTTTAAAACTCAACAAAATTCTGTAAAAGTTTTTTTTTTATTAATTTTTTTTTGGAAATTCAGTTATGAGTTTGTGGATGTGGATTCAACTGAAAAGAGCATCAGCTCGCCTTTAACATGACGCTATTGTACAGCGAAGCTTCAACGCTGTTCTTCGATTCTAAATCTTTTATAAAGAGGAAACACTGCATAGATCATACGTTTACCGAATCAGCGTATTAGCTGACAGTTTTTTAGGAGTCATACTTAGGAATTTCGAATTACGAATTGCTTTCAGGTTTGGTCAGAGATTGACCTCTAACCTGACCAGTCAATTGAAAACAGCAGAAATTTATTTGCTCGCTATCCTTTTATTATGAAATCCCCCTTAAAAACTGCTAAAAATGGGGATGCATCAAGGTTGGTAGACGGGGAAAGAAATTGAGTTGTCAAGGAACCTTGGGGATGCATAAGAAAACAAGATCTTGAGAAAACAAAGTTGAAGGTGATGGCGTAGGGGTGGAAAATAAAAGTTAAAATCTTGACCCTATAATGTTGACCTAATTTACAAAGCGTCACACTAAAATTTTACGTCGACGTAAAATTTATCGTTACAATTTACGGTGGTTTACCCAATATTCCTATTATGTCAAAAACAAATGAGTGTTTAGGTTTAATCAGATTTTTACGCTGATACTCGCTCCCTCTTCTCCATCAATCAATGATAGGGAACTAACGTCAGCAGAATGTTTTAATTTCCTGCCAATGACAGAGAGGCAAACAAATTTTCTTAAAACTATGTCACGTTATCTACCGCGTTAAAACTATAGCCTTAAAACCAAGTTTTCCCTTCCTGCTTTCTTTTGACAAGTGAAACTAACAGAAAGTCAGGGAATGTAGTTGCGCAGTATATTGTTTTTTCAGTCTTTTAAAATCCCATTTCACGAAGTTATTCTTGAGCCAAAATTTTTACTGCTCATAATAGAGTTAGCTGTTTTCGGGATTGGCTGGTACTGCTAAAGGAGTTTAATGCGGAGTCGTGGTTACGTGCTCGTTGGTTCTGGCTCTTTAATTCCAAACGTCTTCCTCAACCGATTTACAAGCTTGCTGTGAAGCTTCTTGCTCCCCACGTTGGCGTCATCAGAAGATGAAGACGAAACTGACGATGGGGATGATTCCAATGAGTCGTTGTGATTAGGACGATTTGATGGTGAAATTCCGATTGGAGCTGACGTACTTGGCCTTACTCCTAGTCCAGGCATTTGTCTAAAACCAAAAAATTAAAATCAAAATACTACTTTTTCCTTCCAATTTTCCTCTGAAATAAACTCACGAATGCTGAAATGAATAGGAATGCGTTTTCTGAGGAATCAAGGCTGGAGCTGAGCCTTGTGAATGCGATACAGGAATGGATTGTGGCGACCGCTGAATTCCGGTCTCAGCTTTACTTCGGACTGATGATCCAGGGCTGACACTTCGACACTCCGACGAGGCTTTCCTTCTCCGCCCGTAAATCCCACGCCCAGGTAGTCTTCCACGATTCCTCGGTTTCAAGCTTCCGTCATCTTGTTCTGAAGTTTTTCGTTGTCGCTGCTGCTGCTGCTGGACTGAACCCCCGGATCCAGGTGAACTTGAATACAGGGCAAAATTCTTCTTGACTACTGGCATCATGAACGCCATTTTCCCGAATTCCAATAAGGACTGTAGGATTCGAAGAGTCCGTGATTACGGAATTCGTAGTATACGGGTTACAGTGATTGATTTGCCTGCTACGCATGCGGAATTTCCTATTTTTTAATAGCAAGTCTCCTGAAATGAAAAAAATGTTTTCACAAAAATGTTATCAGGCGTAAACAATTGAATGAATTTGAGGGTGTGGCTGCCTACCTGGATCAAGAGGTGATAAGTTGTTATTTTTAGTGGGTTTAGTCTGCTGATATAAATCACCAACTACTAAATTTTACTCAGGTTCCTTCCTTTTATGGTCGGATGACTTATTTTTGCGATATTTAGGAATCGATAATACATTAATTACAACTACTGGAGATTGTTGGAGCGGTAAAGATGCGTCATTTTGTCGTGAATAATACTGATAAACTTTAAAAGAGGTGTCAAGGCTGATGGTTATTAAAGCACAGAAGAAAAACTGTGCAGTTTCCAACACTTTCCCAGGCGCATGTAGACAATTGACGCACCGCACCGTGGGGAAATACTACGATGTATTATACTAGTAGTAAAACCGGAATAGCCGAATGCCCTCCTCCTCCCCTCCCACGTTCGCTTTCTCCAGCCAGTTTTATTTATTTCCAGCAAAAGCTTCCAACCTACACAGGTTACAGGTAGTGCCAGAAAAATTCGACAAAAAATAATGTACTATCCCGAATTAGGTCTTCCTGATTTAATTGGTTTCCACGTAAAGGGACGGCTGAAAATAAAAAAATGAAAACTGTCTTGCTAACTACAGCGTGCCCACAGAAATAGTAAAACAGAGAAATACACCACTCAGTGCAGAAAAGTGATTTCCGAGAGCCCAAAAATAAAAAGCACAGCTTAAATTCTACCTGGTCAGTCTGGTCTGGAAGAGCTGAAAAGTCGGGGTGCATCAAATGAAGCAAGTAAAAATCATTTGCTGGAGGTACTACATCATTTTAATCATTTCCTCAAAAAGTGATTCTTAAAATAGCTTTTTCGTCTAATAACATGCGCTGGAAGGCATAAAATTCTGTCTTCACTTTTCCTTGAGAGAAAGTAGGAAGGAAAAGCACGGAAAAATGGAGAAAGCAAGACTCTTCATATTCCAGTTTTGAACCCCCGTCTAGCGGGATATTTTTTCTTTCTGAGTCTGATTTTTCAATTTATTTTTTATACAGTTTTTTAACTTTACTTAATTGTACCTTATAATATATTTAATTTTAATAGTATGAATTCTTAACAGTTCGAACTTTGTTTCGCATTACTTACCTATACTTGTTGGCTTCTTCTATGCTGCAGCGCGCATCGGGCGTGACAAAATCTGTCGAAAGTAAGTTTGGATGCATTTACTACTGACGCAAAGATTTTTCCATTTTCATCAGCCTGGCTTAATCGTTTATTCATTTTTTAGGTTTGTATGTATTAAGGGTAGGAGCAAGCTTTTTAAGGTTTACTTTACCTGCTGAAGGCTGGAGTTAATGCAGGAGGTCTCAGCTCCTCTGTCATCGTCAGCTGTAGAAGTAGGAGTTAAATCAAAATCACGTGCAATCAGTCCACCTCAAGCTGCGTCAGTCATGGAAGAGGATCATAATCCCTTGCCACCGGTAACTTACGTCAGATTAAGTGAAGGAAAGGGCGTGTCAAGTGGTTTCTTGGGTAACCCCTAGGAGTAGGAGTTGTAGTGCCCAATACTTTTACAGACTTGATTAAACGCTAAGCGTGAATTTTCATCGCCTGTATTTCATATACTAGGTAGTAGTACATGAAATACAGGTCGAAGGATTAATCAGAAAAGGCCCAAACCGTGGCCCCAGAAAACCGTGGGAACATTTTAATACTTTGCTTCGACCTTGCATTTTATCTCACTGACAGAGTGTTATGTTTCGATGTTTCAGATGGGAAGCCTCAGCCCAGAATGTAACGAATTGAAGAAGAAGTACGACGATTGTTTCAATTCTTGGTTCTCGAGGTTTTTGGAGGGGGATCAGAACTTGTCAGTATGTGATAAATACTTGACACAATATCAAGCATGCGTCCAGGTAATGCAAGGCACGACAAAACTTGGAATATAGGAACTGAAGCTTCATTGACACTTCTGGTTGGATGATTTTAATGTCTTTTTCTGTTTAAACTTCAGGCAGCCATGCAAAGGATGAAAATCGACGTACTGGAAGATAAGTTTTCAACTAAGGACAACTCTTCGTGAGGCTAGCAATTTTTTAGTAGATTACAATTACGTGTTTTACGCCATCTTGAAGTCATAACGTGGAAAAGTAAGATAATCAATTTGTTTAAGTAAAATAATAAGATTTGTTATTTTGTACGGGAATGAGGAGGCCCCTATTCCTTTGAATTCTAATCTGGGCTTCAGTCATCCCCTTCTTGGCCGAGGAGTATTGATTTTGAATCACCGGTCTGGAGATCCGTGATAAATTTCTGTTCCATCAAAAAATCGTTAGCTCAAATATTTTTATTAATTTCTACTTTTATTGACTCACGCCAAGAATATGCCGCCTCTGGCTCTCACGCCTCTTCATCATTACCCAACAGCAGCAACTAGCCAGTGAAAGGGAGGCAACGAAGCAAAGGAGCATGAAAAGCGGAACCACAAACTCTGGCCGCTGAATACCCTGCAAAGACACGAGAAAAAAGAGTTAAGCGCCATGACTAAAATTTTTTTGGTGACCGGTATCCCTGGTTGCACCTACACTAATTTTTTCCAGAAACCTCTCCAGCTGGATCATCCATGATGCAAATTTCTCTTCAGCCTCATCCACCGGTGCATCACTTCCAGTAATTTTGTAAAGAAGTCCATGACCTGTAGAATTGGTGTCTCCATCTTCCCCGTGGTGATGGTTGGGATGATGCATCTCCTCGATTTCTTCATCATCTTCAGTTTCCACAAGGGTGTTGTTTCCTACTGATGGATTTGAGTTGCCCGTTGGCTTCGTCGAATTTGCTAGAAGATGCTCCGCAGTTGAGTTGGAAGCAGTGTGATTTCCAGCCATGGTCTGGGTCTTGTTAACTCCACTAAAGCTCAAATCCTTGGGGACAGAGGCAGGGAGCGTCCCGTTCCCAGTCGTATTCGTTCCATTATTCGGATTCCAGTAGGTATGAATAATTGTGTTGACCTGAGGGGTAAAGAAAATTCCGACGAAGAGCGCGATTGCTCCGAAAATTAAAGCAATCACGGCGAAGACTGCAAATACTGACATGCAGCAGGATCGTCTCCTTTCTGCCCCCTCCGGCTTGACAACATAATTGGTGGACTCAAGATCTCTCTCATTTTGAGAAAGCCGTGAATACTCTTTGGCCATTTAAAAAAAATATATTTGACGAAGAACAGAAGGATGAACTGACTTGCTAGGCTGCTTTCCGAAGACAAAAATTCTAATTGGTAGTAAAAGAGCTGGTGGTGATGAATTAATTAGGAGTAAACTTTCTTGCTTACTCTTTTGCGGTGGTGGTCCAATGATAATAATGGATCCTAATTTTTTTTGCGGTTTTCAACTGTCGTCGATCCCTCGACTGAATTCATCCAGTGATCATGTGGAGGACGCAAAATTTGTTAGTCTCCAACTATACTTTCGGTAACAGGCGTGGTAGAAACAGCGCTGAGTCAAATGAAATGACACTGCCTTCGCAGGACTTTTAATTATCACCTTAGCTTATGGCAATTTATTCAGGATCAGGATCAGACTAATGCTAGAAGGTGTGTGTCGTGGACTTGAGCCATTGGGACTCCTCTGCCAGTGAGTTATTTGAGGCGTCAAGTTTTGACATCGGTAAAATAGTACAATGGGACTGATTGTCCTATAGAATTCCCATTTGTATGATAAAATTATTAAGACTACGACGCTGGATCTTATTTTCCAGATCGCCACCACCACCAGTGGGAACAGATGTGCATTTTAGATAAATTCTCCAGAGTTCTGCCTGCTTGTCAGCAGAGAGAGCCTCACCTGGACTCACCTACCCTTATGATCAACAGACGCCAAGATGCCATCAACCTTCCTTTTAAACTGCCTACCGACTGCATCGAATGGCCTCATTAGTTTCTGCCCACATTTCTGTCCAGAGAATTGAAACCACCGAATGCCATTATAATAACAACATGATCCTATCAACAGTCAGCTCATGCTCGGGATTCCTGATGCACGGTCGGAAGTGCTGATTTTTGCTAGCGGTAAACAGCAAATGCGGATTGCAATGGATTCTGGACAAAGGATTTGAGACCCTCTTGCGCACCCTCAGTTCAAGCCTAATCTGATGATTCAGAGTGAAAAAACTCCTTGCACCACCTAAAAAAAATCTGAAGACGGAATTCCACTTACTACACCATCTATTATTCAGTTCCAATTCTGGCAGGATTAATCAAGTACAAATAATGAAAAGTTAATGGTAGTTGAGTTAAATGAATAGGATTTAGCTTATAAGGTTAACTGGTGTAGTAGGATAGATGAAGAGCGGGTTTCCATGATCTGAATACTCCATTCAGTTTTGACCACCCTGGCTTCCAGATCCACCTCCTGATCCTGGTGGGTTGTATGCTGCCCCACCCTTCCCATCGTTGTAGTAAGTGCTGCCACTTGGGTTGCTGTAGTAATAACTCCCGTTCTCTGCAAACACAATAATTTATAGTAGTTAATTACTGACTGGCTCCGCTGCTATTAACCCAAGGACGAATGACATTCCAACTTACGGTTTGAGTAATGATAGGCGTTCGGATTTGGAGCGTTGGAACCGTAATTGCGGGAACAGTAATGATTCCCCTGCGGAACAAAACAAAAGATATTTTATTGTATTGTCTAATCTTAATCAAATCAAGTCGAACAAGAGTAAATTAATATTCAGTTACCTGGGAATTGGTCCCTGAACCGTTGTAAGAGTAGCCTCGGCCACCATTACTACCACTGCTTCCACCTCGGCCGGACATGATCACACTTCACTGGCTCCTTCAGTTAATGTAACGTTGACTGCAGTAATTCTGACAACTTGAAAATCCACTTCCACTCACGACGACGTCCCACGGCAGAATGAAACAAAGGAAAGAAGCTCAGAACCATATCCTTCTTTTCTTGTAGAAACACGATGCGTCTTGATTCCACAAGAATACGCGTAGTCAAGGAGTCAGCCCACTAATTTTTATGACAAGGGGTCCTTCACAAACTAACGTTATTGAAAATTGGGATTTTTAGCACCCATTCACCCCGTTGTTATTTAAGAAGCGTTATGCAAAGCCAAAACCACCCACCCCACCCAAAATATAACGTTATTCGATTTTTTTTTGTGATTTTCGACACACCAGGTCCCATTAATTTTACCTTTTATCAATCCTCCTAAACTAAAGTTCTTATTTGCTACGGGATTCCAGGTTCCACTTTCCACTGTAAATAAAATCAGAATTCTGTCCCACTAAAAAGTTGCAGCACAAACACCCTGCTC
>JABASM010002170.1:0-11817 GCA_019776545.1 Brachystomella parvula | reverse complement strand
TCAGACGGAAAACTGGTAGCCCAAATCAAAATTTCTTTAGCCAGAAACTGGTTTGGTTCGATAACAAACAAATTAAAAAATTCTGAATTATTCCGTTTCGGATGGCGGTCACTGTATAATTGGGTCGGATTTGTATTCTGACGAAAAATTACATAAAAAACCTTTAGAGGAACAATAGGGATGCAGAGATAAGGAGCAAAAATTAGGAAAACCTGAAATCTAATAGTAAAGAGGGTTATGAAACAGCCTCTTAAAAGATTAAAATTTTCGTCGAGAAACTTTGGCCACTACAAATGGACAAAAAATGTTAGGCTATTATACGCAAAATGTTAGATGAGCCACAAGGCATTTGAAGACAGCTGGGAAACTGTTTCCCAGCTTAGTACCGAAAATGAAGAGCAGAAAGGAATTTTTTTAGTTCGTGGGGAAGAATGTGGGATGGTTAAATACAGTGGCCTATTCCATCTGCAGACCTATCTCCGAAGCTTAAAGACATGAAATTCCTTTTTATGAACTTTTCCTTTCTAAACTGCATATCGCTATGGTCAGAAATAAATTCAAGGTGACCTACGTTTTTGACTCTAACTACTACACTCGATAAGCTAGATTCTTCAAACACAAATTAGATTTTCGTTGGAAAGGCTTTATCAGTTCAAACTCACTATCTAACTATCTGCATCGATAAATACTCATCCTTCAACTTGAATTTCATCCTCTTTACTAGTCCTCAAGCCAACGTCATGAAGTCTGGATTTGCATTTTTCGTAGTGGCTCTGTTCTGCTTTTCATGTGGCAGCCTTGCACAAGGAGCCCTTCAGGTTACACCAATGGAAATCTGCCTTCAGAATTATGGGATTGAAGAAAGGCGCGTCGTGTTGCGAAGTGATTCGGAGGAGTACAAGTCACTCAACTACCAGTGGCAGCAGAAACTGGCAGTGATACACCCGCTGGCCTATGTCCTAGTACTCAACGAGCAAGAAATTGTGAGTGTAGTAAGCTGTGGAAGGGAGCACAATATTCGGGTCGTTCCAAAAAATGGTGGGCATTCCTTCCAAAAATACGGATTTGGGGACTCGGACTCATTTATCATTGATTTGAGAAATTTGAAGTCAGTTGTGGTGGATAAGCTCACATCAACGGCAGTTGTTGAAGGCGGAGCATTGCTGGGTCAACTGGCTACTGATCTTTTTGAGCAAGGGAAATTCTTTCTACCAGCAGGCAGCTGCCCAGATGTTGGAATTTCTGGACTAGCACTTGGAGGCGGTTTCGGCTACTACTCCAGGAGTTACGGCCTCACATCTGATAACATTCTTGAAATGAACGTTGTTATTGCGAATGGGACTTTACTAACTGCCAACAATGAAGAAAACTCGGATTTGTATTGGGCACTCCGAGGAGGTGGGTCGTCGTTTGGCATCGTAACGAAATTCGTATTCAGGTTAGCTTAATGCAGAATGATTTTTCACCAGATCACAGCGGATTTTGGCCTAAGCGTCACAACTTTCGATGAGTTTCACATATTTTACTCCTAAAAAATAAGGTAGCAAACTCAGTTGGGCAGATTTTAAGTTTCTTCGAACTCATTTGCCCGCCTCCGAATTTTTTCTTCAGTTGTGACAAACTCCTTATAAAGCGATGGGGGTTGAAATAAAAAAAGAAAAAAACGCTTTTTTTTTTTGGAAAATCTGAGTATTTGTGTCATTTAATCCGGAATCAGGTGGAATAGGGGTTCTCAATTAGGTGACAGATAAAATTCTCCGGTGAAAATCCCCTAATGTGAAAACCCCTGTGAAAACCAGCTAATAAGTTTTGCTTGCAGGTTAACTTTTGGTTGGATTTTTCAAAGGAATTCCCTGAAGAATTTTTTACATCACTGAATTTTTGCATTTTCACATGGAACATTATTGCTTCCCCCTGGTTGATTTATGCTGAAAACATGAAGCCCTCTATATTTTTAAACTCATTGATTGATTTCAAAGTTAAGAATGACAAAATTCTTTAAAGGTTTGCGAAAATTAGAAGTTAGGGTTTTAGCTTGAAAAAGAAATGAGAAATCAGTCGAAAGGTGTTTGGAATTTGCCAACTTTTTGAGGATTCCATGGGAAACTACAACGAAGTCTGTCTTGGGCAGCCATAAATTTTCCCATCGAACCAAATTTTGGCAACTGATATAAATTACTCTTTTATTTTCAGGGTACATCCGGCTCCCCCTAACATATTTGAAGGAAGACTGGATTTCAATATCCGGGATTTTGCTGATGTCTTCAGAGCTTGGCAAGCTGCATTTAATTCCGGGGTTCCAAATTCCGCCTACATGTCTGTGGACGCTAATGGCTACAGCATTTGGGTCCGAGTTATCGATACTACAGGAACAGACACCTACTTCAAATCCCTAGTCAACAGATTTCCACCGACAAATAGGATTTCAACTGCCACCTATTCACTTCCAGAAAGTCTTGCTGCAGACACAGCTTTTGGAAACTTAACCTCTGCCAAGCAGGATCCTGAATGGACTCCAACTTACTTGCAGCACAAGTCATTCTTTGTCAAGACCACGCTGGGAGAAACCCAGATTTCTTTTTTCGCCAGTTTGTTTCAAGACATGCCCAGCGGTGTGTACGTCGCATTCCGACCATTTGACGGAACCGTTTTGAACAGCATCGGAGCCCTTGAAACTGCCTTCTTCCACAGGGGCTTAACCTATTTGGTCAGCCCCATATTTGAGTCCTCTAGTCCTTCTCGTCAGAAAGTCAACGACGCAAACGCATGGATGGCTAAATTCCATGAAGAGAATCAGAAGGTCTTCTACCATGCCAACGCCTACCAGAATTACGTTGACGAGAGTTTGTCTGACCACTTGAAACGCTATTACGGGGACAACTTGAATCGGCTGGTACAAATTAAAAATAAATACGATCCAGAAGATTATTTTAAGAATCCGCAATCTATTCCTCCTCGCCTCTAATAAAACTTAGCGGATCTCCCGCTTGCACAGGAGACAAATTAAAATCAATATAAAAATCATCTCTTGCGCAACTAAAAACACAGAATAAAACCCATTACAGTTAGCAAGGTAAACTCTGAGAACGTAAAATAGTCGTGGGGTGACGTTTGTCTTGGTGCTGGCTATTTGCGTGTTATGCCAAGTATCCATCAGACGAGGTTCGAACTGAATCTGGCGGATTATGTTACACTACGCAATACAACGGAAAAACCAGTTTTGGTCACCCCTTAGCGAAAAGAGTACGGAAGTCAGAAGGGGGACAGAGAAAATCCGACAGATTGCGATGAAACTTGGTGCGATAGTTAGTGCACGTTAGTAGCTCTAACTTTGGTACGGGACGAAAGTGGGGCAATGACCTTTTGGCCTTTTAAGAATCTAAGAAACTTTTAGCAATTTTGAGCCAGGCAGAAGGGTTAAGGAAGAATTTCGACAGTTACAGCTGGTAGATGACGTGATATCGCCCAGCGGGAGCAAAGAAACATTAAATATCCATTGGTTAAGCTCAAGAGTTCGTCTGGTCCCTGGGTATACCTCATAAGCTATTGAAATAGGCTTGCCGAGTTCTTGTTTTCTAGTAGAAGCTTGTATATAGAATCGAAGCTTGCAAATACCACTGGACAACGTTTTTTAGGACCATTTGAGTTGCGACGCTATTATTTTCGGACAATTAACCTCACAAATTCTCGCTATACACGTGTTAGGGTGTGAGGTATTACTCTGCCAAGTTTGGTTCAAATTGGTCAACGTTTTACGAAACTACGCTATTTTGAAAAGTGCTAAAATAAAATGCTCTCACCCTGTATGCCAAATTCTGTAAAACAAAACGAACGAGGCCAACTCCAACGACGGTACGGAATTTAATTTCCAACTCTAATGCAAGACTTGTACCGTAAATTTTTCATTAATAAAAGATGAGCTGTCAGAAATTGCATCGTAGTAATAAAAATGCAAGGTGATATAGTTCACAGTATGCAGTAGCATACCCAATCGGTAACGTTTTAACAATTACAGGTATTTTAATTATGAATTTCTGTTTTTGTCATTAACTAAAGGGTTAGTTTTGATGACTGTTAAATTAGGATGAATTCTCCTACCCGGCAGAAACAATCTTTACCGTGTTCCTAACCTGTAACTTGACTATCGTTTTCTCAAACTAAATTCAAGGACGTATCAATGACTAAACTTCGACAATTTAAATCCCAGTTTTCAAGTTTAATTTCTTTAACGGGTTTGGTATCGGGCTATGCTTCCGCTTTTCCACGCGCATCCCACACCTTTTCGGTGTTTCTGCTCTGGGGATCGGAATCTGTTTGTACCGTCCCGCCCTCACCCTCGGTACGCGTACTAGCCTACTTCGCGAGAAGGTTGTGTAAGCCGGAATTCTGCGTTAATTGAGGGAAACCTTATCAGTGAATTACCGTGGTGCGATTGAGAGTAGACTAATCACGGATATACGGCCACGTAGTCAAGTCCTCTGTCCTCCACTGCTATCTCTATGCATGTATGTTTTTAGAAGGTAGTCTTACGACTACACCGATTAGACTCATTAGATACGGTCCATTTCAGTAACTGCAGTATACCTTAGTTGCTCCTATGCCATACTAGCCACCTATCCTACACATAACTCAGACCTTTGTAGGGGCTGGTGTACTACTACTACTCTGGACAGACTTGTCTACCTCCTCCTTAATTCCCTCTACCTTTTCTCAGGAGTTGTCCTGAAGAGGCCTGAGGAGAATTCTCTTGGAGAGTCTGTTCGGGTTTGGGTATGTTGAGCGTGCCAGCGATAAGGCCTTGGAGTATATACACACTGCTCCATACCTTACCCTGGCTGTCACCCATTCTCCCAATCGCTATACATGTTTTTTAGTGGCAAGTGGGTGCCAGGTGAGGAATTTTTACCTCTTTGAGTTTTACCCCATGACTCATATTGAAAGATGGGCCAGCCTTATCACTCTACAACATTTTACTCTAGGAGTGACCGTGAGGGACTTTCTACTAGGCCAGTGCTACCTGCAAGGTACAATAGGATTTGCACGTGCTTTTCGTCCGCACCCATCATCGATCTCAACTCTACGCTATGCCAGTGCTAGTTTACCTAGTACAATGGAAGGTAAGGAGCAGGGATAGACACCCATCCGAGCACCCTGACCCCATCACTGCTTAGCTCATATGGAGTTATAGAATAAAAACAACGAGCAATCCTCTCTGGCTTTCAAGTTCAAATAGGTCAATTCAAATTTAAGAAATGCCTATCGAAATTCTTATCTAAGATTCTAGCCTTACTTATCAACAGTCAAAAAGTAAAGCAAGTGAAGGTGGAAAAACGTTTGGCGGTTGGCGTGCAGTGAAACAGAAAGTTAACGCTCGATCACTCCGCGCAGTCGCTCAGCTTCTCCCAACTTTTCTTACTTTATCCATATTTAAATCGTTCAATAAAATTACTAAATATAACAATGGCTTTGGCTTCCATGATCTTCTTCAGTTCAGTAGCTGATGTTGTTTTGGAAGTTATTGATGGGTTACAGACAGTTAATCCCAAGCAAATAATCCGCTGTCAAGGATGTCCAACTGACGTATGAGTTTTCCTGTTTTACAAAATTCAGCTCCCGCCACTTCCTGGCAGTAAAGGATTTGTTTCACTCTCCGGAAATCCTTTACGGCTATTTGGCTTAACTATAGCTCCATATATTATGTGGTACATCACTGCGAGGCCCTAAGAATTAGAAATCGAATTGAAGCAGCTGAAGTACTTTACAAGCAGGCTGAAGGTGAGAGGGAATCTTACCAGAATCATGTAAAAGACTGAAAGTGATGTAACTGAAACCTGGAAGCCATAAACTTGAAAAAGAATTCCAGCACTTGAAGATCCAATAGCAGCTCCTATACCGCTTACACTGAAAAATGCCATGGACACAAAACTATCACTCCTTAGCGTCTCCTCAAACCCTTGGCGGCTAAACATGTTTAAGAGGCGAAATGAATTTTCTAATCAAACACTAGAAAAAATTATCTTACGTTAACTCCCAGCGAAAGCTGAAAAAACATCCCGTTGATAAGAGTCCCTGGGCAGCCCCAAAGAGTAGTAGCCCCATCCCTGTTAAGATTAGTGACCTGAAAATCAGAAGGTGACTTGCAGGCAGTGTTGCCAAACGAAAGCATCGTTTCCCGAATTCGGCGTAAGTTTCGATTTCGTTAAAAAGAAACCGAAACCGCAAGTTTTGAGAAACGAAAGTTTCGGTTTCGTTTCTCCAAAAGCCGCGCGACGAAACTTTCCGTTTCGGTTTCGTTTTCGCAGACACCCCAGGACGAAACTTTTGACGAAACTTTCGTTTGGCAATACTGCTTGCAGGCATTTAGGATATCAGCGAAGGAGTATAAAAGCTTTTTACCCTTAACCTAAATGGTGCCTTTTTAAAGGAATAGAGAGAAGGAATTTTACCTATATTTTACATTTATTTTCGAGTTCATGCCTCTGCTTTGAAAAAAGAACACATAAAAAAAGGCATATTCAATGCTGCTCGATAATCAGGATAAAGGATAAGTGATCTAAGTGATCTGGGTGTCATAGCCCTGGGATCTATTTCGGCGAGGCCGTAGATACCGACGTTTTCGTACCTGTGGAAGGGGCGGCTGGGCTTCTATAAAAGAATTTCTACGGTACATTCGTCGTTACTAGGCTTTTAGCACGTTATTAGGATTTTAAACTCTTCTCACTCTCAATTATTTCTTACAATATTCCCCATGGTTCTGACGTTCAGTCAGGAAGAGTAGGGTTCAAATGAATATTCTATGGGTCTCATTTGAACCCCTTAGTACGGGTTGATTTGAACCCGTTGTAAAGGGTCCAAATGAGACCCATGAGCGCAGTGAACTCGGAGAATGGTCCAGAAAAGCTCACTTCTCCCTCCCGTTTCACTTTTCTCAGCTGCTCTCCGAGTTCACTGTGCTCATTTGAACCCCTTACAACGGGTTCAAATCAACCCCTTTGTAAGGGGTTCAAATGAGACCCATAGAGTAGTCATTTGAAGCCTACTCTTCCTGACTGACGTTTCAGTCATTACAAAAAATGGTCAGATTTATGCGGTCTTAAAGTTTTTTAAAAGGAAATTTTTTGAACGTCGCTTTTGTTTGACCTTGAGAAGTCAACAATACCAAACTTGGCAGAGTAATACCTCACACCCTAACACGTGTATAGCGAGAATTTGTGAGGTTAATTGTCCGAAAATAATAGCGTCGCAACTCAAATGGTCAGATTTATGCGGTCTTAAAGTTTTTTAAAAGGAAATTTTTTGAACGTCGCTTTTGTTTGACCTTGAGAAGTCAACAAAGTTAGATAACCTCACCGATTGGGTCAAGTGATGTACAGCAGTCCAAAGCAATATGTTTCCTGGTTCTACAAATACACCACACTTGACCTCGTAATGTAAAACATGGCCGCCAGAGGTCATCTAATATTGAGTGTGAGGTTTGGTGGGCCCTGGTGGCCATGTTGTACATTAAATATATCAAGCGTACAGGTTTGTAGAATCAGGACATCCAGCCCTTTCCAATGACGTGTCACTTGACACGATCGGTGAGGTCACCTGACCGACCTTTGGTGACTTCTAACGAGGAGTGAGGTTCTAGAGGTCAAAGGAAAGCAAATTCCAAAACATATTATTTGACAAAGTCGTAAAACTTAACTGAGGGATGCTATAAGTGAATTTTCAAAACATTCTAACGGGGTGTTCCCTCCAGAAAAACTAGCCGTCCTCCTTTGTTACGGAAGTACTTACGGTGAAAAACCAGGAACAGGACCAAGGATTAGTAATCCGGCTACCGCGGCTCCACTCCCTATGACAACCGTCCATTCTGGTCTCTTAAGGCTATCAATAATGTACCCAGGAGTGGTAAGCCTATTTGAGGAATCGCAGTTATGGAAAACATGAGTCCAGTTGCTAGTGCACTTATGTTAAACTGAAAATAATCAAGCTTCAAAATAGTAGCTACACAAATATTTTTAGTGAAAGTATACTTGTGAGCTTTAAGTTTTCAGCTAAACGTTGTGACTGACCTGTTTCAAATCGGGTTGTATAATTGTCGTCACAAAATTCTGCCCGCTTCCTATAACAGCAGACGCGTAGAGGTACATAGCTGTGGAAGGAACTTTTAGGATTTCCCAGTATCCATGTAGAGTTTCTTTAGTAGAAGGTGGGCTCAAAATCTCGCTTGGTGAGTTTATCGATTTAGGAACAATTAGAAATGAAAATCCTGCTAGTATTACTTGCAAAAGTCCAAATATAAAGTAGGGGCCAGTGAATCCTAGTTCCGCAGCTATGGAAGATCCCAGAAGCGGACCGAGTGTAATTCCAAACATGAATGCAACTTGTAATCCACCCTAAAGTTAAACAAAAACCAAGTCTTAGAATGCAAACTAAACGCACCTTGTTTAGTATAAACCGATTCATTCTGAAGTTAAAAAATACTAGTTTGCTTTTTTGTATTTTATCAAATATTTTAATACTCTTTATTTATTTTAAATTATTTAAAATCCTTTGCCTGTAGAATTCGAGAGTCGTGAGAGGGATGCCCTATGACGTTTGAGGTTTATTCCATCACATTCTTAGAAACGAAATCCCGCCTTAAATCCCTTGAAACTTCATCCTAAAAATTTCAGTTTTTCAGGTTTACCACCTAAACAAACTTTCAGGAAGTTTGCACGTCGAATCTAATACTTGTCAAATCTTAAGAATCAGGGATGCAAATTCCATCTCAGAATCTGGTATGCAAAGTTATAAGAAAAATTTTAGTTTCTGGCGATAGGTTTTGCAAACCGTTTTCCCAGAAACAATTTTTAGCGTAGCACGAAAAGTAATAAGGGATCCTACCCTGTGTTTGATTACTACACGAAAGTCAGCTAGGAAACCCGCAGAAATGAGTATTTAACCCCACCTAGGTTTCAGCAATTAGCTGCTCTTAGCACCGGAACAAGTTTTTGTCAAAGAGAAAGCTAGGAATATTTGCACCTATTCTACAGTTACAGTTTCTTTAGCGGAATCGATCAATCTTCGAATAAGGTGGACAAGGAGAGAATTTTAATGATTTTTTTATGACTTTTCCAACCAGATTCTGAGACGCAAGTCGAATTCTTGATTATTAAGATTTGATAAACTTTGCGTTTGGCGCGCTTTTCTGAAAGCTTTTTTAAGCCGAATCCAGAAAACCTATGGCTTTTACAAAAAGGAGAAGGCAAATCGCTTTTGGGACAGAGATCTTTCGATGGATTTTAATGAAACCTAGCTGGATGGTTAAAAACCGTACAAACGGATGTACGAAATAGCGCGAGTGTACCGGGTATACCGAGTCAACCGGGTGTATAAGAACACATAAGCACATATGCACCAAAAGCAAAAATGCAGCAAAAGCACATACACACTATAAGCCCAAGTGCACCATAAGTCCATATACACATATGGGCCATAAGCACATTTGCACCATAAGCCCATATGCATCAAAAGCCCATATGCACATATACACCATAAGCCCATAAGCACATATGCACCATAAGCACATGCGCACCATAAGCACGTATGCACCATAAGCCCATATACACATATGGGCCATAAACACATTTGCACCATAAGCCCATATGCATCAAAAGCTCATATACGTATATGGGCCAATAATGGAAAATATTTTAAACTTTACCGATCGCTATGAAACTTTGTGGTTCACACCTCGGGACCCTGGAGTACTATCATAAAAAAATTTGGGTCATTGACTTTTTGTGACCTTTAGGGGTAACCAACGGTCAGGGTCAAGCGATACGTCCATCTACAGAGCTTAGTCTTCTGATTCTAAAAATATACCATTCTTGGCCCTTTCGAAGTAAAATATGGCCGTTAGAGGTGGCAAAATTTTGCGTAGAACGCTTGATGACCTCTGACGACCATGTTTTGGGTAAAAATGCTAAGTATGATATATTTTCAGAACCAGGAGACCATGCCCTGTCGATTTAAGTATCGAATGATCGAGACTTTTGGTGACCCCCAAAGGTCAAAAAAGGTCAATGCCCTGCCTAGACCCTGTACAATAGTCAGAGGTACTGGGGAGTACTAACTACTCCGCCAGGTTTCATTAAAATCCATCGGAGGATCACTGTCCCATAAGCACCCTTCTCCCTTCTTCAAGGGTCACGAGTAGGAATTTCGTGTTTACGCAGTTACCGAATAACACGTTCCACGGGAGAAGACCGCGAACGTTTACATAGAGTAGGCAGGTAAAATTATACTTAATTACTCCAAACCTAGAATTAGTTCAGCCTTACCAGAAAAGTAGCCATCCTCTCTCTGAACATATTTTGTATAATTGTGTAGCCTGTGAATTGCACAGCTGACCCGCCTACCCCTTCGAGGCCACGGAGAATGAAAGACAAAGCCAAAAACCAGCCATAGGAATCCACGTATTGGATAAACCTGGCGATGAACACAGGATCTCAATTTCGGTTTTTATTTTTGATTTTCCGTGAATACTTAGCTATACCCAAAGCAAATCGGGGCTACACCGTTCAGCAAAACACCAAGAACGAACGTAGCTTTTGCTCCAAGCCTTTCAAGCTAAAAATAAAATAGTTTCAATGAAATTTTCTATGAAAAATTATAATGCTTTCAAAATTTCTTACAAATATTCCGTACAAAATGCCGAATACCATGAAGACTGCGCTATAGAAACCAAAGACAAGACCAAAGATTGCAGGACTGACACCTTTTGAATCCGCCTGGAATTTATTTTAACTTAACACCAACGTAGAACACACTTTACTTCACCTAAAAACTACGCACGGCTTCTGCCGATTATTGTGCCACTACGGGCTTATTCCAGCAGTCAATATGGATAGCATCCAGGTAACTACCGTTCCGATTAAAGTGCTTCATTTAAAATTCATGTAAAGGCGAACGGTTAATTTTGCTAAAAGGATCAACCTTAAGACTTTCCTGAAAAAGTGGACGGCATATTTTGCCATTATTTTCAAACGGAATGCTGACAAAAAAAATTAGTTTTCCGGTTTTTGTGGTTTTTTTTTTACGGTTTGTTGCTTACCAGTGGTGGATAAAGCGGTCCATTTATGGTTTGAACAACGTTCTGCGTAAAAATAGGGAGGGTGATGCTTAAAATTAAAACAGCTGTATTTCTACCGGATACTTGAGTACTAATTGGTTCACCCATTTCCTGTTCAAAAGACTTAGCCCCACTTCTATGTTTTGTCATCCACCTATTTCGTTAAACTTTTTTCAAACTTTGCAAACTGGTTAGAGTTGTCGTCTTCGTCAATTCCGTGGAACAAAATTTCATGGTTATCTTAAGTATTTGGCTGGACAGTGTAACTGAAACACCTGTGCCCGAGTACCAGAGCCAGTCTTAAATATTTTAACTCGATCTAATCTTTTAGATTTAAATCACCATCAAAATTATGTTTTTGTTGAAAACCTAAAGGTGAAATGTCCCCTGTCGACTTCCATTCCTATTCCTATGTGAGCGAGAGTTGGACTATCACATTCTTATTCCTTTGAGGTAAATTACCCTTAATAACAAGCACTATGCTGTGAGTATGATGGATGAGAACGCATGCCAAGCACATCACCTCGAACTTTCACCGCTCCACTACCACTACCTGCCTCTGTCTCACCTCACCCTTCTCCGGGAAATTCATTTTTTTTTGTAATTGTGGTGGTGGTGTCCATGTGCCAAGAATATTTTCAGCACAATTACTTTAAAATTAGTTAAATCGAATCGATAAGACTAGAACGAGACAACCCGTCGCTAGCGACGTC
>JABASM010002169.1:0-11818 GCA_019776545.1 Brachystomella parvula | reverse complement strand
CATCCGGAATGTTCTATGACGACGCATGGTGAGAACCAGGGGAAGGAAGAAGTAAGCCTAGTCTGGGTCCCACCCAAGGGAACTACGAATGGAACTGTCCACTTCCTGTAAGCCAAAATCTTACCATTACTTAAAATCAATCTCATTCCAATTATTCTCATTTCCCAGGGCTTCTATTCTGAAAAGCTACAAGGAGTACTGGGTGGATGTCCCTGCCACTGTCGTCTAGAATCCTGTTTCCGGGAAAAATAATTTTGATCTTCAGCTGATTATTTTAAAAGTTCAGTTTATTGCACATTTACTCGAAGCTTTCTTGTTTTTTTTTGTACTGGAAAATACTTTGCTGTTTCTTGGTTAAAATCCAATCTACTATTTTTTAACCATAAATAATAATAACGCTTCTTCATATTGGGGGGTTTAGGCTTTTGGGTTTTATGCCTGGAGGTATCTGGAGTTACGCTTTCTTCCTCCCCATCGAATCCCTGGATCTGGATCCCGCTCGTTTCTCTCCTCCCTCTTTTCTTCTTGGTCGTCGGCTGAGTCTTCTTGGTAGTCACCCTCGGCTGATTCGCTGGAAACCCCATAATCATCTTCAGCCTCTTCCCTCCTTCTTTCCTCTCCTCCAGCCCTCACACCTCCAAAGAATACAACCAGGGAGACTAGCACCAAAATTAAAATCCCCTTCATGTTTTCTGTGAATCTAGAAAAAAAAATTTTAAATTAAGAGAAAATTATTTAGAGAAAATTGTAGTCTTATAATTTGAAGTCTTACTTTTTGAAATTTGTACTGATGAAATTATTGAGGATTTATTTTCTTGGTGCTGATTAGAAATTAGAAATCTGTATTTATACGTAAAGGAAAATATAAGATGATTTGATCCAGCCAACCCACAAACCAACATCCGCTCTCACAGATCTTTATCACTGCGCTAATTGCTATCTCAACCGTCTTTTATCATGGCCTCCGATTGGGGGGGGGGGGCGGGTTGGTGGGTTTGAATCTCTTCTGCCTTCTAATGTCCAAGCCAGTTGAGATTAGTTAATTTTCAGTAAAAAATTTAGCTTTTGCACCTTGCAGTCAGGATTCCAGGAAAACCAACGAAATTCCAATCAATTCATCAAAAATTTGAAATTAGAAATAATGCAATTCGCTAGGCGAACATTATACGGAAAAAGACGAAGCCAGAAACTGGCCGATGAAGCAGAAATTCTTGAGGTCATTAAAAGGAACTTAGAAAACGTATTTGAAATGAGTTTAAAATGAGTTGAGAAAATATTTTATTGATGAAGCTTGGAAATCGATTTTGATTTTAAAATTTTGAAAGAATTTTGAAGGCTTGGAAATTGGTTAAAAAGTTAGGATTTGAATTTTAACTTTTTTGGGACTTTTTCAAAATCCACTAACAAAATAGCAGTGAAAATGAGCTTTTCTAAAAGGGGATCTTAGGAAAGTTTTCACATAAGAAAATCTTGTAGCATTTTCCCAGTTGACAGGAATCGTCATAAAATCAAATTCACGATCACGGATCTTCCGTCCATATTTTTTGGACAGAGGGAAACTTTACTGGCAGAAGACCATCTACCGACTTTGTCGGTTAGTTATTTGAAAATGGATGATTTTAAGCTGTATTTTCTGAAGAAATCAATTTATTTAAAACAAAGTTTTAAGTTTAATTAATAAAATAGTAAATAAGGGAAAGAAAAATTAATAAGGAAAAGAAAAAAAAAAAAAAAAAGTTTAATTAAACTACTGAAATGGAATTCAAATGATTAGAATGGGTCAATGAAGGTTTTCCATTTTGCTTTCTGCCATTGATTTCTGAGGATCTTGATCAAAAGGTTGGACGACGGCTGTCCCTGAAACTGGTACGTCGGGCGTCTTTGAAACTGGGACGACGGCTGTCCCTGAAACTGGCCCGACGGTCCCCTCGGTCCTCTATTCCGTCATCAGATTCCTGGCTCTCCGAAAAGTAAGGCTCTCCGAATTCAGAGTAATTCTCGTCGGATTCATTTTCAGCTTCTTCGTTGGGTTCACCTTTTGAAATCTCCAGAAGCATCAGAAGGGAAAATAGGAGAAGAATTGAAAATCCTTTCATTATATCTCCCTGAAAAAAATAAATCAGATTTTTAAAATATGAAAATTGGTTGACTTTTTTTCAAATAAAAAATTATGTATTTCATACCTCCTGTTATTTGATTTAATCCTGTCAAAGAATCGGAGCAGCGGTAGCTCTGTGTGAGAAATTGTAGAATGCTGAAGCGGAGTCAAGGAATTTATAGATGCAGATTTGGTTAATTAGGCTTTGCATTCAGAAATCTTAAGGAAATCTTGCTCTCATTGACTCTTTACATTTAAGTCTGTGGTTTCTTCATCCTGTCGCTGATAATTAAGACAAGCTCGTTATCCTAACAATTTTTCCATTACTATTTTTTTTTCTTTTCTTTTTTAATTTTTTTTTTTTGCTATGGTAAAATAAAGGCAAAAGAGTTTTTTCAATTTTCTTCTCAACTCAAAATGGAGTTAGTTTTGGTAAAGTTGATTTTGTAATGAACGCCCCTAGCTCTTCTTGTATTATTTTTAATTAATTCCTAGTTTTTATTTCCGTTTAAAAATGTCTATGAGCTACTGGCCTGAAAAGGAATTCTCACATGGGCGACCAAAGTCTGGGAAGAGTGAGGCGGAGGTTCATGGAAGTGAGAGTTTGCTACTGAAGGTGACGCAGTCAGGGCATGTCATGGTCCCAAGTCCATCTGATCACCTCGTCGACGAGGAGAAACTGAAACCATGGGAAAAGTCAAGGATGAGGGCCAGGGCAGGGAATGACATCCGGATCCGTATGGCCAAAGTCACGGATTTTGAAAAAGAAATTTCATTCAAGTAAGCCTTCTTGTCGAATTTTTTTTTAATTGAATTTATTATTTTTATTTTTGGTTGCAGGCCTGCCCTCCCTGGTCGCTTGTTGGTTCGACTAGAGAAGTTGATGGAGTCGGACAAAGTGATGCTGACGGATGAGCGGTACATGAACAAACTGAGGCAGAGGATTAACCAGCGCGAGAGGCGCGTCTGGAGTCGAAGGAAGCGCGAGAGAGCAAACGACGAAATTCTGAGGGAAAGGGAACTGGCACTCAAGGGGGTCATCGAGCCAGGGGAAGCCAACCAGGATCTCTACCAGCACCCTGTATTTCGGTAAATAAAAATTGTTTCTTTGTTTTTTATCGTCCAGGGCCTCATCTCTGTCGGAGATGTGAATCAAAAATTCGACGTCAAAACCTGTATCTTTGCTTCTACTCTCCTAAAATTTTTTGAATTTAGGTTTCTTAATAAAAAAAATCAGTTCCTTTTTTTAATTTTTTTCATTTCTTCTTTTTCCTATTCTTTTTCTTCTATAATTTTTTTTTTAAGTCACTTTCTCTTTTTTTTTCTGAAGTACGTTTTTCAAGTCTTGACTCTTTTCTCTTTTTAAATTTTTTGCGTTCAAACAATTTTCTTCTTCTTTTTAACAAACTAATATTTTCCAAAACAAAACTTGCGAGATATTTTTCACAGATGAAGGCCACAAACGTTCTTGTAAGAGGTGATTGTCTCTCTGTCTGTTTGTTACCAAAATTCAGAATTTGAAAGAATTCCGAGAGGCTGGAAATCCCAAAACTCACACTTATTCCTTTAAATATTCAAAAACTAGAACATCTGAAAATTTAAAACTGAAAAATACGGTTCATAAGTAGAATGCCACTAAAATAAAGGAAATTTTGTTTAATTTATTAATTTTCCCTGTCTTTTTATTTCAGGGTGAACCAAATCATGCGTCGTTTGAATAAACTACACGCCGCAGGCGAACAAAGGGACACGTTTGTAGAGCATTTAAAAATCCATCCAAAAAGAATAACGGCAGTCGAGCCGTTTGATGAATTTGAAAAATCAGGACTTTTATTTGGGAAGCATAAAGAGCACTACCTCCGCGTCGGCGTTCGCCATCGCGCAGTCTCCACACCCAACTCGGCACGCTCCGCCTCCAGAAAGTCAACCTACGGTCCGGAAGATCTGGAAGGGAAACCATTTGGAGATAAACCAAGTAGAGGACTCCTCATACTCGCAAAAAGACTAGGGGAAGAAGAGACTGCGGCCTCATCCGAGCATCCGAATTCCGATGAGGAGGAAAGCGAGGGCGAGGAAACCACGGTCACTTCCGACCAGAGCACCGCAACCAAACAAGAAACTGAAACGGAGGAAGACTCTGAGGAAGAAGATTACTTCGACAATCCACGACCTTCCCCGAGTCGCGAGGTTCTGAAGGCCAATCTCAGGACACTCTTGCAGAAGGAGTCGCTGACGGAAGCAAGGCGCGTCCTTGGACTCTCTACACTGGACTTGGAAAAAGAGTGGAAGACTCGACGCTCGAAGTTGATTGAGGACTTGTACAATGAACATGTAAGGCCAAAGAAATTCATTTCTATTTCTTCCTCTTTTTTTTTTCTTTCACCAATGAAGGCGGTATACGGTGTAGGCGGCGCTGTCTGTTGATGAGCTTCTGGAAATGTACTCAATTCCTTTTTTGAGTAACTTTTCAAGAACTTTAGGAAATTGGTGCTTTCGATTCGGAAAAAAATAAACTTTTTTTTCCGAAACATACAAATTATTTTTTCAAAAGTCAGTAAGAAAACTAATTTAATTATTTTTTTTTGGGATATTTTTTATTCAGATTTTTCTTTCTACTGGGCTTTATTCCACGCAGATTCACAATCACAGTTTAGAATCTAAAAGCACAAAGCCCGAGTACCTTTATGAAATCTCCCTGTGCTAAAATCGGCGTAAAAATCATTCGATTTCACTCAAATTTCAGAGGATGGTTGCAGGAAAGAGTTGGCAGCTTGTAAAAATTTGCACGCAAAAATTGTCAGAATCCATTTGTAATTTCAAAGGACAATGGCACATTAACACTACAAAATCTCCCTCTGTTAAATTCGGCTTAAAATCTATCCCGTTTTGCTCAAATTTTGCAGGATGATAGTTTAAAATTATCTGTCACTTGACTTGACACACCTGCCCTTTGATCTCAAAAAAGTCACCAGAGGTCAACGTGAGCTTTTGGGTTTGTGAGGTGTCCCTGGAAAGCTTATTTCACGCTGAATTCAAAACCCAAATGACTTTTATTTTGCAAGATTTTGGCGCAAATTTTGGCGTAAATTCAGCTAACTTCGGCGTGAAATCGGCGCAAATTCGGCCCAAACTTAAAACTCATATGATTTTTGAATTCAGTGTGAAGTAAGCTTTCCGGGGACACCTCACAAGCCCCAAAAGCTGCTGTTGACCTTTGATGACCTTCCGAAGTCAAAGGTCAAGTTTGACATGTCAACTCATAGAGAATGTTTTAAGCCATCACCCTGCAAAATTTGAGCAAAATCAGATTCAATTTTTCAGGCTGTGGGTGGGGCTGATGACATTTACGATTTCTCGAATGAAATATCCAAGGTCTACAGACGTGGTCAACTGAAAAGCGATGACTTCTGCAGTAAGAAACTCCGTGAGATGAATTTTAAGCTGATTAGCAGGCGTACCTTTTGTAACGTTACTGCGGCGGTATCCTTTAACAGACGGAGGTTTCGTAATGTTTATGTGCTGTTGTCCTTTGTATTTCTCGTGCTAGCGAAACCATTTTTCAAAAAACTTTTTAGAATTTCCTACAGATTCTTTAGACTTGAAAATCTTTATGAATGGTGCCTGAAAATTGTTCGGATTTTCAAAGAGAATACGAAATGCCCTTTTCCTAACAACAAAAATTTTGGAAAGTAGTAGAAAGAAAAATTAAAATGAGCTTTGCGCAATGGAAATGCCGCGCTCTTTGGAAATGCAATAAAAAAGATAAAATGATGCGTCCTCATCGGTCCGCCTGCGCTGTTACTTATTACTGACTTCAATTTTTCAGGCTGTGGGTGGGGCTGATGACATTTACGATTTCTCGAATGAAATATCCAAGGTCTACAGACGTGGTCAACTGAAAAGCGATGACTTCTGCAGTAAGAAACTCCGTGAGAAAATCCTAGGTAACATTCAAGTCGTTAGTAGCAAATTCGGACTATGAACCAATGACAAATCACAAGGAATCAAAGCAAAGGATTTTATGGTCCACCACTCAATTTTTATGAAAACTGAATAAAAACTGGAGAAATGTATTAATTGTTCCCCTAGGGATTTTACCTTCAACCTCCTTGCTCTTGGAAAGTATAAATAATTTTAGATTAATTTCTGATCCGAATTTAATTGGGAGGAGCAAATTGTTGTAGGGGAAGTTTTTCCCATAATTTAATCCTAAGTGCCTAGGTTCTAGATTAGAAGTTATTTAGGTTAATAAAAAAGATGGCGAACCCGTTCGGACGGCATTCCCGCCAGGGCTCCTATGCTGGCGGGAAAAATAATTCGTTGAGTGGAGATGAGCTTCACCCCACGCCGTCGGCCCATGGCTCCAACTTCTTTATTGATTTTGGAAAACGGATGACGATATCCACTGCACTGGATACCTTGGTCAAGGACGACCCCATTGAGAACGCCACTTCAACCAAAATGGGGAACAGAGAGAAACCTTGGGATCGGAGGGCAAGGGGAAAAGGGGGTGCAAACGACCTCCGCTTCAGAAGCCTACCAAAAGTCAATTTCTACGACAAAGAAATCGAATACACGTAAGACCCAGTCATCCTTTGGAAGAGCAAATATTAGAGTTCCCAGTAGTAGCCAGTTTTCGGGCTACGAATTTCACAGCGCCGTGCGCAAACCCAGAAAAGGATAGCGGGTTTTATTTCCACGAATTTTAATACGATGCTTTTGCCTGCCTGTCGGGGACCAAAATTCAGTGGTGCAAGCTTGTTTTAAAAATTCAATCGAGGTTCGAAATTTAAATAGGGAAATCGAAAAATTACTGTAAAAACTTCTAAAGTATTGTCAAATTGAGGAAAATAAAGGATTGATGGAAAAACTTAAAAAATCACAGACTTAAAAATTCTGAAAAAAAAAGTCGCAAAATCTCAAAACCGAAGAATCGAAAATCCGAGAAATTGATGATCTATACAAAGACAAACTGCAGAGTGGCAAATATCTTCAAAAGCAGGAATCGAAACTGCATAGCCTTTTAAAGGGTTTGATGTGAGCTAGGCTCTTCCAATTGCATAAGCAAGCAATTGAAAAACTGAAAAAGGAAAAATTTCCGGAATATATAAAAAATTTTGTTTTCAAAATCTCAAAATCGGGGAATTTAAAAATGTACAAAGAATAGGGACCCTTTTTCCAAGTTTTCAAGTCGTCCCATTTTGAAAATACTGAACTTAAAAACCTAAAAGGGAGGAATGTTCTTTGAAAGTGGAATAATTTCCGGGAAATTTTTAAAATTTTGAAGTTTAGTATTTTTAAAATGGCATGACTTGAAAGCTTGGTCAAAGGGTCCCTCGTCCTCGTACATTCTTTATAAAACTGCAGAAACGGTGAATTATTTTGGGAACTTTTGTTTAAGAACATAAAAAAATAAAACAAAATAAATGATTGTGCTTGATTTTCTAGGGCCGTAGCCCCATACAAAGTGACAATGAGGCTGGAGAGAGTGACGGGGACGGACCAAGTGAAGATTCGTAATTACAGATACCTCAAAAACTTGACGAACCAAATAGGGGATGAGGAAGAGCGTGTCAACAAATTAAAGCGAAAAGGGCGGCTGGAAAAGGAGAAGGAAAAGTACCGTAATTTAATTCTTTCCGGACTAATTGAACCTCCAAAAGACAAAGAGGATTTACTTCGCCACCCTGTTTATCGGTTAGTTTTTCAACGAAAAAAAGAGAAACTAATGAATTTCAGATTAACTAATTTCTATTTTAGGGCAAATAAAATTATGAAGGAATTAGAGGCGGGTTACCAAAGGGAGAGGGCGGATGTGAATAAATTCCGGTCAGTTCGACCCATAACGGCCGTTGAGCCGTTTGCAGATTATGCAGAGACTGGCTACCTCTTCGCCCACCACAAAAACCACTACAAAAAAGTCAAGCCACTAGAGAGGTTCAGTCCAACCCCACCTCCACGCACTTCTTCAGACGCTTCTTCTTCCCAGAATCCCCTCTTTCCTCCGCCTCCGAAATCCCAGCAGTTTCAAAAAGCGGCTCAGGATGACAGAGAGACGGAGGAGGAGCTGAGCGAAGAGGCGGAGCCACCAGCGCCGGAGTGCAGTCACACCCTACTCGGTGGGACTGCCCTACAGAATCTCCTCAGGCGAAACTCAATGTCACTGGCAGCGAGGCGATGCATTATCTCGGACGCTGATTTAGAGCTCCAAGAGCAGTCCAAACCACAGCGCATGAGAATAGTCGACGAATTATTTAATGAAAATGTAAAAACCCGGGATCTTTTTTATAATTAGAAATTAATGAGATTTTCCCATGTTTTTTACATTTTTTTAGAAGACGAAAGTGAGCGACCACATGTTCGAGCATGGAAGTGCAATAAGTAAGACGATGAGGAGAGGCCAAGCCAAAACTGATGCCTTCTGTAGTGGAGTTCATCGGAAATTAAATGTTTTGTATTAATTACTCGTTATTTTACCCTAGCAGTTTTTATAATATCAAAATCTAAGTCGAAATTTAAAGAAAAAAAATTAAAATTAAACTAAATTAAAATGGGAGATGAATTACAAAAACGGTGTTTTTGATTTCTGTGTGCTGCAATACGGTCGATGTTAAAAGTCAGTTTTTGAACCCCGCTCTTCAAATCCTGCCGACGGGGCCTTCAGCTCAGAGGCTTTGGGTCACGACAGCAGAATTCGAAGCGCGGGGTTCAAAAAGTGACTTTTAATCTCGACCGTACTGTAAAAGGAAACGGACAACTTGTTTTTTCCGTTTCGTCGCTTAAGAACCAAAAGAGCATAAGTTAAAAAGCTTAAGAACCAAAAGCGTGTATGACGAAAATCGCAACTTTTCAGGAGAAGAAAAAAACGTTTCAAAAATCAGCGATGCGCTGCACAGCAAGCAATTTAACATTAATAATCATCATTAAAAATTAGCTTTTAACCTCAGACATTGTTTAGTGACAAAGTGTGGTTTTTAGTATCTTGAATGAACTTACACGCTTTTGCTTGAAGATTTTTTTTTTAAATATGGAGGTTACGCTATTTTGCTTTCAGTATCACTACTTACACACAAACTGTATCCCTTTTGCAAAAGCTATAATTAATGTAGTAATTGATCATAAAAGTGATGACAATCAGCAGGGAGGACTTGTTTTAATTCCTGCAAATCCTTCCATTTTCTCTCTGGAATTTTCAAGCGAGAAGCGTACAGCGGAGGCAGTAATTGTGTAGCCAATTTCTTCGGACGCGTAGGAAGCTCTTTCCAGAAATCTGGGTGCCGTAACTTGTAGTAAATTGTTCCGTCCGGTGTATATTTCAATTGTCTCAGATTTGTGACAACGGGATCTCCGATTTTCTTCCCAGGCCGAATGGACGGGTAGGCCATTGTAGATTTCTGTGAGTAGTCTTGGAAAAAGTCGTAGGAGAGGTATACTTAACCTGGTATGGCTCCGGTTTCTTCCTTGCCTCCTTGCAGAGTGTCCCATAAGAGCTTGGCAGGTGGATTTCTCTGTTTTTGAGTTTGGTCTCAATAGCACTATGGACTGAGTCACATTCCATTTGAGTGTGCCCTTTCTCCAAAAATTTTTGAGTAATGGTTCGCTTAGAGTCCACGGAAAGCTTGAGCAGTGCGCTTGACATGATGGAGTTTCGATTCTGGTAAGTACATCCATCGCTGTAAACGATAATGGGGACATCAGCCGCCAAACATTTCTCCTTTAAATAGTCCACCAAGCAGCTAGCGAAAGTTGAGCCTACGAGTTCAGCTTCTGCTTCGTCCCACCAATAGCAAGTGGCATGGTGATTGGCGATATTGTAGACGGTAAAGTTATGTACAGTCAACTTTGTTTTGAAGTAAAGAGCACTGGCCTTCAAACTTGGGCAAGATTTGACCGATTCCAAGTCCATGGTCAGAGCGAAGCATTTCCCGGCAATCGCATCTGCTTTATCTTTCTCTTTTTCGGATCGTGCTTCTCGTTTTTTAAGCTGGTGCAAATTCCACTCTTCTTCGGATAAATTCCCGACTGTATAGGCGCAGCAGGTGTCACATTGGTCCTTCTTGGGCATGAACAAAGCTACATTCTGGGCTGAAAATACTTTGTCGAAGGAGAACCTTGAAACGGGAACTTTTGAAAGTCCGGTGCATTTCTCCTTGTAAACTGAGTAGAGATGGGACATCGAGTTATAGATAGGTTCAAGATAAAGTTTCGTTGAAGAGAGTCTGCAGTAGTGCGATGGCATTTTTGGTAGTGAATCCAGAAAATCTTTCAGAAATTCTTGTGCGGGTGTCAGACCCTTGCTTGGCTGAGGTCTAGGAGACGCTTTCGGTAATCCTGCTGAGCGCTTAGCCGTCCAATTTCGAATTTGGCTTTGGGTAATTGCGAAGCTTGATAGGAACATATTTTTGCAGACCCTTGCCCGTTGTTCCTCATCATCCCACATATAATACGCGAAAGTCGCCTTCCTCCGGGAATTTGATTCCGATTTCCTGTGTTTTGGTTCAGTGAGGTCAACTAAGGAACAGACATACATTTTCTTTTGCTGCCAATCCATTTGCCAGAATTTTTCAAATGCGAATGCGCGGCTGTTCTCGGAAATGAACGGACAGCGAAACACAGGATGCTTCTGACAGAATGATGCAGTGCAGCGTGGACCAATTTTCTTCGCCTTTCGCTTTGCTGTTTGTGTATACTTGAGTTTTGATTGACTTCCTTCACTCGTTTGTTTCTCGAAACCGGTGTACTCATGGCCAAACATCCGAAGCTCCTTATTTTTTGGCTTTTTCCATTCTCGTGGATTTCCTTTCTTCCTTCGTTTTCTACCAGTATTCAGATTTCCATGAAACACCTGTAATTTTCGTGTTGTATTATTAACCACCAGTACCCAGAAATAAATTAGCGAGTTCGCTTACTCCTGGGGTAGAATTATCCATTAATTCTCCTTCCACATTGTCCGATTCCAGGCCATTTTGCGCCCCGTCTTCCTCTTCAGAGACAGCATGAAACGACAGTTCAATTTCAGATCCAATGTTATCATTGTCATGAAGCACGAGTACAAAATTTTCTTCCGATTGGTCCATAATGTTAGGCTCGTCACTGCCGATGCTCACTGCCGTGTCATGGAGCTGAACCCTTGGAGGAGTCTCAACTACGTCTAACTTTTCATGAGAGCTATCTTCATTAGAACCTGCATGGGATTTATGCCTTGAATTAATTGGAAATACAATTGCTATCCCTGATGCCAGTAAAATTATGAGTAATGGATTTCTTATTTTTCATATTGGCTTACCTACTAGTGAACTGATGTCCACTATACCACTCAGTTCTGCCACACTAAATTGAGGCTCTATTGCTTCCATTAATAGGGTGGTAGCTTGCCAGTACCGGTTTTTAATTAGAATTATAATTAATCATGGTTTACTAAAAAAAGTATGATCCAGTTTACGCAAGCATAGCAAAAACGAAAATTTTTCGTGCCAATTTAGCACAAGTTGGAACTTGTGCTGTTTTGGCAGAAAAATTTCTGATCCAAAAAATAATGAAAAATTGAAGTCTCTGGTGCTGGCTGACGATAAAAAGCCAGCTTACACGCTTTTGCCCACACATGCGCTGTTTTTTTCTGAATTTTTTGGTACCAATATCTCATTTTGCTCAAAAATCAACTTACACGCTTTTGGTTCTTAAGCTTTTTAACTTATGCTCTTTTGGTTCTTAAGCGACGGT
>JABASM010002168.1:0-11819 GCA_019776545.1 Brachystomella parvula | reverse complement strand
CCCCCCCCCCCCCCGTTAATTTGAAACCAGAATGCTTTCTTTCTTAAAAATCGAAACGACTGCGTGAACTGAAATTAGGAACTTTGGACTTTTTATCAGCAACTTCGGCTTTAGCGACTTTGGACGGGAATCGTGTAAGAAAGTATCGGCTTTTCTATTTTGGTTTATGATTTGGCTTATGGACGACTCCATGTTGTAACAAGTTGGCCACTCCCCAAGAGCTGATTTCATTTCCGCTCTCCAAAAATAGCCTTCAGAGGCACTCTCAAGAGCCAAACTGCGAAGCCGAACTTGAACCAATCAAAAGCTTTCTGTGCTCCACTGTGACACTTGGCGGAACTGAAGTTGAGTTTGAATTTCTGAGATTATATTTTTCTCTCATCTTAAACCAGAAATGAGAAAAAGCCTTTGAGCAAAAAAGCCTATGGGCGCCATGAGCCAAATCATGATCCGAAATAAAAAAGCCGATACTTCGCTAATGAGGAGATTCAAAGGCTTGCTTTTAAGCAGCGCTTTTTTTCAATTTGGCTTTTTTTCAAAAAGCCGTCATGCGCAGATGAGACAGCTTTTTTTTTCTTGGCTTAAAATGCTGTTTTTTAAAAGCCAACTCTACCAAGCTTTTAAAAGCGGCTTTGTTCTTTTTTACAAACATCAGGGAAGTAATGGTGGATATTCGTCCACCCTGGCATGGCCACCCTGACGAAAGTAGCTCATGGTCACCCAGACATGGGCCTGACATGGTCACCCTGGCATGGGCCTGACACAGTCACACTGACGTGGCCAATTGAGAAGTCAAGAGGTCACTGACCCAATCTCGAAGCTTTTTTTGCGCAGAAAAAACAGTACGCTCACTTTTAAGCTTCGCATTGCTTAAATTCTAAAAAGTCACATATGCTTAAAAGCCTCAGCGTGAATCTTCCCAATGTATGGCACTATGCATACAGGACGATTTGGATTTTTCATTTCGTCTCAACTATGATTCCCGGATGGAAATAGAAAGGGAGCGGAATTCATGGGCGAAATCTTTATATTCCATGTGATCCTTCCTTCCTAACAACCTATAACAAATTCCCAGCATCAAGAAGCGTTTTTCCTCTCTTATCGGGCATTCGGGTACGGTAATTGATTCTCGGGTGCAGCAGTTCTAAGCGTTTTAGTACTTGCTTGGATCTAGGGAGCCCAGGGGTTTTTTGAGAGGAGGCAAGCTACGTACGAGACAGCGTGAAATTCCACCGTCCGATTTGCTGCACAGTGTATGGCTCAGTTAGTACATTTTTTTGACTAAATTTTTTTTATTTAGCTTAAAAGAGCGGATGATTTGTGAAGTTAATCAAACGCGAAGGAAAATTTCAAGCTCATTGCGCTAGAAAAATGATGAGGGGATGAGTTAAACCATCCTCTACGAATACTTGGAAGCAAAAGCTACTTTTCCTCACGTAGCGGTTTCTTCGTTGGGCTGGAGAAAGAAAGCATGAAGAGAAAGGAGTGTAGACAGCCATAAATCTCTGTCGCAGAAGAGTTCCATTCATCCACTGCTGCTGCTTGAAAAGGAGGTCCTTACTTCTTTCTCTTGAGAAGGAAAAAATAAAGACAAAAATGAAAAGAAATGTTTGGTGGGTGTTTGAGGACAAAAGGCCAATTATGACGAAGTTATTTTCAGTTTTGCCAATTCCCCACCTTTCTCTAGCCATAAAGTTTCTAGTCCAGGGCTGAGATCTCATGCTAAAGTAATGTAATCTACCTCATATGCGAAGTTTGAAGCGAGGGTCGGTGATTGGAAGAGAAAAGTGAAGTGGAGACACTTTTCATCTGAAATAGTCACGAAGAGGATATATATCAAAAAACAGGAAGGAGTGAAAACCACAGGAGGAAAATTCTTGATTCTAAAAACCGAGGCGACGCAACCCCAAAATGATCTTGATGCTATGCTTTAGTTTTAAGGAAGGAGTTACGTGCTTGGAATTAATAAACAGAGCAAAATACCCCACAGACTTATGCCGCCTTTCACTTCTTTTCCGACTTTTTGCCGGAGAGAAAGTTGGAGAAGGAGAAAGAGGGACATACATACACACACTAAGGAATACGAAAGAGGAGTAAAGGGATTAGTCTTCTACCCGACTTACATTAGTGACTGTAGTAAATGGGGTGACGTGGTCGTGATGAGGATCATTTTGAAGCCGCCAACACATCGGATAGCCTCTCATTATTAGAGAGATTAGACCCTGGCTCCCACGCAGAATTTCCTATCAACAAGCTTCCTCGACATTTTTTCAATTCAACGCTGTCCACCTCTATACATATTCAATTGATACTCGCTATACTCGATATACTTCCTAGATATGATAGATGTTTGCTAAGAATCCTTTCCATTTTCACCCACGTTTTGGCATATAATGTTGGCCTTGGTCTACCCGTCGGAAGAAAAATTTTTCGAGTCAATTAAAAAGGCATATATTTGCTAACTATAAGAAAAAGATCCGAGCACCATCGCCTTAACTATTGGTCTCCTCCCTCAAGATGACTCCGAATGTCGGAATCGGGGTTAATTTAAAATAAGAAGAATCCAGCTAAATTCACTACACAGCTTTAAGAGATTTGAGCAAAGCAATAGTGTAAAAATTGAATACCTTTGAAGTTGGAAAGTACAGCGTGCGTTCTTATGTCAAGCAGAACTGTCGATTTTAAGAGTAACAGGACAACTGTTGTGCTGCGCAACTTTGTTCATGACTTGATGAAAAGAAGTATTACCCCTTTATAAACAAAGATCTGTGTGATGCTTCTTCCAAATCACATTCGGACAACTTCTCCCATTAGGATTTTGTCGGAAGACCTAAAGATAAATCCATTTTACGAAGTTTGGAAAGAAACTAAAAGTTCCTGTTCCAACAAAGTTGATTTTGACGTTAGATTTCTTATATTCTATCTGCGAGACAAGATTAGATGTCACGTAATGTTAGAAACATGTTCTTAAGAATTGGTTTCATTGCCCCACAACCTTCTGAATCTCTCAGTTTCCCCAGGTATATATACAAATCAGAAGAAAAAAAGAAAAGAAGAAAGGAAAGTGTGAAAATGTACTAGAGGGAAATAAATAAATAAAAGTAAAAAAATCAGACATTTTGTTTTTGAAGTATTCGGCAGAATTTCATTTTTATTTTTTGGTGGGATTGATGGAGAAAGAAGAAGAGAGTGATAGCAGCATGTCTCTTCTACCAAACTTTGTAATGGATGATGGAATGGATGTGATTATGTCCCGATTTCTCTTATCATCTTTACTTTCTCTAGAGAAAAAAAAGTAAGAAACTGCTCTCAAGGGGTTCCACTACTGCTTTTTAAACTTTCAGAGAAATACGTTCCGATCCTAATGTCATCCTAACTCTCAATACATAAATTAAGCCCTGCCACATTGCATAGAGAAGTGGAAATGATGATCTGGGGAAAGACAATAGGAAGTTGTTTTGGAGTTATTCCCTCTTCCTTTCCTTTTGACAGCTCTATTGTCAACAAGAGAAGACAACTCAATGACAGAAATTTCAATTTTCAATCTTGATTCCTTCAACTTTTTTTTTACTAGGAAAGTATAGGCACTCAGCTACGAGTTGGAAAAGTTTCCCCAGGTTTTATTCAACTTGATTAAAGCTGTTCTAAGTATGGAAGCATATGAATGAAATGAAATTATTTGAGGAATATTTTAATTAAGTAGGGAAGGAAATACTGGAGCTAAGGCATGGTAATTTTATAAATGATTCTTTAAGTGAGGAGATAAAATTTGATGGAGCGGAGTTTAAGATCTAAATTTGATGAAAAGGAAGGCCCAGTTTTTTAATTCCTCAAAATCCTCTCATTCATTTAGTGAAAGTGGTAGTGAGAGAATCTATGACAAGGGAAAGCCTTTGTCTGGAAATTCTGGGGTTTAGGCTTGGCTTTGATGTGAAGAGAGAGAAAGAATTTGAGCCCATTTCTTCTCGCTTATACTTTGATCACTTCAACCTCAGCTAATATGAATGATGGGCCTAATTATTCCCAGCCCAAACACCCTTCATATCTTCTCCCCTAATAATAATGGTCTTTGTATAATTTTTCATTTCATCTTGGCTCTCCCCCGAGAGTGCCTGGCCCATTGAAAATGTAAGAATATCACTTTCTGCTCCGGGCACCAGAGAAAGCATAAGTGAAAGTCTTTCTCGTTAGTAATACTCGCCGGTATAGGAGAGAGAAGGAGTCCATGCATCCGCCAGATCCTTTGTCTCATCTCCTTAACCCAATTCCACTACTCAAATGATGATTCCTTGATTCTAATAATATTTTCCTTCCGGAGGAGCAGACCAGAAAGAAATCTCCTTTTGTTTAAAGTTAAGAGATATAAATTTCATTCATTGAGTATTATTACCACGTTCTCTCACCTTTCTCATTTGTATTCATCCAAGTTGGAAAGAGTGAGAGGGTGCCTCTACGTGGGGTACGCGTAAGAAGCATATGGGCTGTTCGTGCCGTGTCAGAAGGAGAGCAGAGAAGAAAGTCAATATGTGAGGGTATAGGATTCCCATTATGAGTCTCAAGAAAACTGGGTAGAAAGATTCATCAATTTTACGTTTCGCCGAGACTGGGTCTTGTTGTAGATGTAGAAACTACCCAACTTCAGGACTAGTAGGACTCCTGTAAAAGGAAAGGGTGCAACCCTTTTCACCGATTCGGTTAATGTCAAATTGTTAGTGTAAATGGTTCTCTTTTCCTTTCTTCCCTCATTTACGTCCCCATTACATTTATCCCCGTCCATTACACACACGCCCATGTAAATTGATTTCATTTCCCATGATAACAGGTAGGAAGGCCATGAGCCCAATTTTCCAGAATCCATCACCTCAGTTTCGTTACGGCATTATAGGAATTTCTGTCAGCCAGATATTTCTCGCTGCTGAACTAGAGGCTTGGACCTGGAACTAAAATTTCTGACAAAAATCTAACTTGATAACAAACCGCAACTATAGCAAAAAAAAGCTACGCTGACACGTCGAAGCTGGAAAATAGGGTAAACGCGAAGCATAGCACGGAAAGCGTCGCAAGTTTGTGTGTAAGCCCGAAACAGGGAAGGGAGTTGCGCGCGGGTTTGAAATTTGCCACAGAGGTAGCGAAAATACTGGCCAGTTGGTAGCGCGAGTTCGACCGATACGCTATTTTGGTTCCGGGTTAACAGGCTATTCCGTTTATAGTATACTTCGAACAGGCGATTTTGAAATTCGGCACATGAACGGCATTTGAGGTTGGCCAAAAACAGCGAAGTCAGGGTCGCATGGGGTTGAAACTTGGCACAGCTCTAGTAGACCTTAATGGACTGACACTAGTATGAGTTTCAACCATACGCTATTTTAGGTGCCCGTAAAGAGAGCATTCCAATTATCGAGTCAGGGAATTTCAAAAATTTGGCACAAGGCCAAAACCCGAGATGCGCTGAAAACTAAGAGTGCAGGGTCGCAGGGGGTTGAAACATGGCAGAGTTGTCGTAGACATACTGTGGCATCTTTAGCCTGAGTTTGAGCAATACGCTATTCTTGTTTCCTGGTTAATCGGACATTCCGTTGACCGCAAGTAGGAAATTTGAGATTTGGCACGTGACCGAAATTTCAAGCGGGCCTGAAATAGGGAAGGCAGGGTTGCAGGGGGCTGAAACTTGGCAGGGTTGTAGTAGACGTACTGGACTATCCTTAGCCTGAGTTGCAGCAGTACGCTATTCTTGGTTATTGGGGAAGCTACTACTGGTCACCTGGCTTTATGCCTAATGTCCACATACGGTCATGCCCATATATGGTCATGGCGGACGGACGGCCGGCTCTACTGATTCCATGACCCTCATCGCTTAACAGCTTGAGGGTAAAAAGCAAAATGCCAGTAAAACTGGCAAAATATTTTGGTAAAACATTAGCTGACCTGAGTCGCAGGAAAATTTGAAACGAGGACTTTCACTTTTCTTTTAAATGAATTTCACCTCAAGAAACGGTAAAAACGGTTGAGAATTCAAGAGGTGTTTCTTTGAGCTTCCTGTCGCCCACCCTTTAGACTGCCCACACGGAGAAAGGAAAAGGCGGAATGTCGACTCCTGTCACGGGGCCTTTGCGTGCCAGCGACATTTCACTTAATTACAGTCCAACTCTTAGGATTATTACTCCCATGTAAGTAATAGAAGGAGTAGGGGTATCACTCACCATATATTTTCCTTTATTAAGTTTTACAACGATTTTGATTATAGTTCTTAGTTTACCTCCTCCACTCATTTCCCACTTATAGTGTTATTAAAAAGGGCCTATTATAATTTTATAGGTTAGGGAATTAAGATTGAGGAGAAAAAACGGAAACGAGGATAGTCATAAATTAAATTAGTCAGATTTCCACAGAACGAACTCACGTACGGAGCCCTTAAGTCTTGGCTTTTCCTAGAATCCGTGCTCGGCTTGGCTCAGCCCTCTAGAAAAAAGCGCGAGGAGACTAAATCCTATCACCGCGTCCCTCCAATATCGAACCGTAGCACCAGTATTATAGAAGACTCCATGAAGGTGAGGAAGCCAAAAAATGTTGTTTGACTTCTCTTTTTTTTTTTGGTTCGCACGATTAAAAATGTACTGGAGGAGTGTCAGTTAGGTCCATCCGTCATCTGACACTGTGAGGATTTAATTTCTCATTCGTAAAAATCTTGGAGCGTTCTATTTTTCATGGGAGTGAAGAGACGGTCTTAAGCAAATCCTGCCCCAATTCGTACTCGCCGCTGAAGACGAAGGGATGAGTTGGAATGCTTGCCGCTGACGGGTAATTTGATTTAGTAGGCGAGGAGGAGGAGAAGGAAGCCGAGGAAAGCGGAGCTTCCGAAAGGAATCAGATGCACTGCATGCCCACCAGCCTGCATCGCCGCCGGAGTCTCACCTATGGAAAGTAAATCATAAATCAAATCCGTTGAGAAAAAATCTCTACTGTATCACTATTTAGTAAGTGACTAAATCTTGAGACTTCATTATTATGAGAAAGAAAAATGTGAGGAGGAGAAAGAGAGAAAGGGAAAATTGGAGTTTTCTTCTTTAAAGTGATGAATTGGATTTCGCTATCAGAAGACGGGTCATGGGGATAAATTTAAATAGAGAAAATAAATAATGTGGGCCTTACCGTTGAGTACTGATACGACGACTTTCGCCTTCCCAAATTTTGGCATTGCACAAGTGTAGTTTCCAGAGTCATTCTTATTAACATTAGCCACGTAGAGTTTCGAGACTGCAAAGTCATTTCTCCACATCTCGCTCTTCACGCTATAAAAAAGAAAGGAATAATCTAGAGAGTCCTTTTTCTCTCCTTTGTTAAATTAATGTAATTAAATGGGTGACTTCCAGTGGGTTCTGAAAGGGTGGAGAGCTTAATATGAAAATATTGCCTGGACTTCTCTTTATGCGAGCTAGAATTTCGCGAAAAAAGTAAACTCTCCCAGGTATGAATCAAGTGAAGAGCATAGGAAAGTCCTCTACTTCCTTTCCTGATTTCTCTCCTTATCTTGGACTCATAAATAAACAACTAATCCGCGACAGTCCGCCCTGTCCCTCTAGAACACTTTTTCATTCTCATCAGCTCTAGCCCTTAAAATTACTTCATTTTTCCAAGTGGATGTCAGCTCATAATTCATCGAAACAACCGTCCTATTGTTATGTGTGCTCAGATCAAGGTCTTCCAACTTAAAGTTCCCAATAGAATTAACGGTGACGCCTCAAAATCCCCAAAACAAAAATCCTCAATTTAGGGAAATACATGCCGCAGTAATCGTATGTTCTTTGCTTCAGATCTTAGCTGAAGGACAGCAAATGTAAATGCTACTGCTTCGGCTGTTCGTTATGCAAAATTCTCATATTCCCAAACTTCGAAAATGTACGTACAATATCTTCGGACACCCACCCTCCCTATGGTACACTTTCGTACAGTTTTATGCGACCCACACCCACCCCCAAAACCTGTACGTATTGAATGGATGCCCCCAAATGTAAAAATCTCTACTTCATGAAAACCACCGATGTAAAAATCCCCTATGGAAATTCTCGTGAAAATCCCCAATGTGAAAATTCCCACTTTTGTGGAAATTACCAATGTGAAAATTAAAAGTCAACAGAAGTAAGAAACTTTGGGAATTTCCGTTTTTGGGGATTTTCACATGTTGGGAATTTTCACATGTTGAGGATTTTCACAAATTGGGAATCTTTGTTTTGGGGATTTTTACGTGTCACGACTGTACTAGAGGAGCATATAGGTTGGAGCTGGGATGGAGGTTTGTATAGTGACAGCAAAATTTGCATTCACTTTCATATTCCATCATTGACATAAATGTTTCTCCCTCTTCTGACAGTGCATGCTATTTTCTGAAGGATTGGCAGATGAAATGTTGGGGAAAAGTAAAATGTCAGTATTCTTACCTGATTCCCCCGCGATACGTATCGTTATTGAGTAATCGATTGTCGTGGAACCAGCTCACGTGCTGAGATTGGGAATTGTCACCTTTGGGCTGTCCTCGTAGATTTTGAAAACAACAGTAAAATATTTTGCAGCGGAGTTCTAATGTTGAGTCTGTTTTGAATATTTTATCTTTCAAAGGCTTATCACCGTCGTCCACAATCTCAATTGTTGGAGCTGAAATAATATAAAACAATGAGAGAATTAAGTCGGGATTCTTTGTGGGTTTCAAAGAGCCCCAGCACCATCCCCGTTAAACAAAGCATCCTCGACGTAAATAACCTAACAATGTAGACATGCTTGTCTAGAGTTGTGTAGCCGCACTGTCGCCCGCATCTACTCAGAACAAAAGGATCTGAAGACTAGAATAAGGGAGATGCTTTTGTTATTCAAAAAATTCCTTTATCAACTTTCTTCTATTATTCAACCGCACAAATGAACCAAATCGATGAATAATGAATTCATTTCTGTAAAGTGTGGGTAGGAATATTCAAACGAAAGGCTGAGAGAGCTAATAAACTTTCAGAGAGTAAAATCGACTTTATAACTTCAAACGTCATCTCTTATTCACTCCATTTACTCAACCTCTCTTAAAGTTTTCACCAAAGGATCTTCTATCAGTAAATCAAAACGTTGGCCAATGAATGTTTCTACAAAAAAAAAAAAAAAAAAAAAACTCAAGTTCGTTCAGATTCAAATAGCAGTCAGATTCATTTTCAGTTTTTAAAAGCCAATTAGTTTCTTCTTGTGCAAGGTTGTGCAAGGAAAGTAAGCTCGGATTTTTACAAGGCATGGCGTTTATAGTACATTATAACCTCTTTTCAGTTAAATTACAAAAAATAATTCATTGACATTAAAAAAATAGCAAAACCAAGCTGGTAGATGACAATAAAGTGAATCATTTACTAAAGTGAAATTCAGTAGCAAGTACCGATAAAACTATTTTTTTTCTACTGGCCGGTTGAATTCGAAAAATAAAGTTAGGAAAAACTAGAAAATCGCGGATAAATAACTCGTGTTACGTTTTAGGCTGGAATAATACAAATAACAGGTCTGCTACTTCAAAGAAAAAAATCCGGAGCCAGCAGTTTTTGTCTCTCATTTTGATCCGAAATAGTAGAGTAAGCTAGAGAGGTATTGAAAGTTGTTAGTTGAGTCTGAGTGACCAAGGGTCGGAGAAGAGCCGCCTGTAGGATGACCTCCCTCCCCAGACACCCTTCCTACCCTCATCCAAATCCCTGGAAACACTTTGAGCGGTGATCCTTGAAAAGTTTTAGTTTCCCCGCAAAACCCCAGAGCCCCATCAAATTATTCACATTCCTTCTTCCTAATAACTGCTTTCTCAAACTACGAAAAAGAGGAGGAACAGTCTGAACCAACTATCTTATACACTTTCCCTTTATCGCTGGAGAAAAGAGGTCTTCTGGTGACTTTATGGACTCCCCTCAACCACACAAAACACCCAGCTCACTAGATTCTCTCAGTTTATAGAAACTGAGTTCAGCAATTAAATATACTTATTTGTCACATTCCTTTTGGCTCTCGGATCCAAGAACTAAGGAAAAGGGAATAACAATAGTACCACATTAGACTAGAAACTAAAGATGAGAATATAAGCTTTGTCAGGAGCCCCACAGGGTAATCTCTACTTTTCCATTTATTCTCCTGCTTAGTAGCTTAGTATATTACTGCCACACTGTCACGTAACCACCATCAACCCAGTCAATATAAAACATAAAGTTGTAAAGTGAAAAGTTTTTTTTTCTCTCACTCACTAAAGCTTGACGAAAGAAATTAGTATACATTGCTTTCAATTTGCTCGAGATGAAAAACTGAACCTGAAAATAAAATAATGACAGGGTAGGGTATGATAGCTGAGGAAAAAAAGTCAGAGGTTATAATACGAGAGCTGAATGGAGAAAGAGAATCATGTCGCTTCCGCCTGTCGCATCATAATGTGAGAATATTAGAAGACTTGGTTAATATGTTCCGACAAGAAATGTCAGTCTTTTCCTCTGAGACTTTCTCGGGGAGAAATCGGATCCTGTCTCCTATCCCATACGAGAAGAAAAAAGAGAAAGTGTTAGAAAAGCTCATTTGCGGGACGCAATGGGATACTTAGGCAGATTCTTCCCCTTCCCACAGAAAAGCTTCAAATAATAATAACCTTAATATGAGATTCTTTTTTTTTCCTCAAGTGCGTATAAATATACTTTGAGAGAATTACGTTTGGCTACGAAGGGGCTTTTACTAGTAGACTTGAAAACAAGTTTTCTCTTTACTTTCTCCAGGGCTCTTTCCCGGATGAGTGTGCAGTTCCTCTCCCTATATTCCCGGTATTCCCGGTAGCCTGAGCCAACCAAAAAAAAAAGTCCTCTCATACTTAACGAGAAGAGTTTTCTCCTCACGTAGAACCACTCAATGCGATTCTTAGAAGCCCTTTCTTCTCTCTCGATCCTTTAGACAGTAGAGATCATTTTTTTGAATTCTAAATGAGGGAGATGCTCTCATTGTCAGATTTAAGGGAGAAGGAGGTTAACATGAAAACTCATATGATGCAATCTTTATCTTTGAAAAAATGGAAATCCTCTTATGCAAAATCTTAAATCCTACATCACTAAATTTTTTTCATGGTCTTCTTACAGAAAATCAGTAACTCAATTCATTTTCTACATGTATGTATACTATCCCATCGTCATTGGCTCATTTTTGTCCTCGAATATTTTTCTGAATACGTTTGAATCAATCCTCAAACCAACAAACGCAAATCCTTCCGTTTTGGCTCAATCGAGAGCTACATCAGGCATGAAAAGTAATATAATTGAGTTAATGGTAGATGTCGGCTCTAAAACGGAATATGAACCTTTCGTCTTTACTCGATTTCATTTTTTCATAATGACCTATATTTCTTCATCAATCAATTTATTTGTGCCTTTACGAAATTTACAGATTACTTTTTCCTTTCTAAATTCATCCAGAGACGAAGACGGATTGAGTTTAAAGAATAATATTATAAAACTTAAAATTGTTTTTTGTGACTCTGGGTATACAACCAGGCTGCCGCTTTAGAATTAAGTTCTTTAAAGGCTTTTTAGAGGAATAGTAAAATAATAATGAAAGTGGAAAGTCTGCGAACGGTTGAAAGTCTCTAATGACTGGCACCTTGATTGAATAAACTATTGCCCATTAAAAACTTTCCGCACTCTCAATCACAGATACTGCGGCGGATTCTAAAAGTGACAGTTCTGTAGCAATACTCAATAGAGGATGAAGTAGTTTACGAACCCCTATTCCTCTTTTTATTATAACAACAGACAACGATAAGCACATAAACTGTTATGGTGAAT
>JABASM010002167.1:0-11820 GCA_019776545.1 Brachystomella parvula | reverse complement strand
AATCTCATAATTAACAAATTGAGACGAGACTTCCCCAATTTTTTTTTCTCTCTTTCCCCCCAGCAGTGGTAAAGCATCGATCAAAAGATAATTTAATGATCTTAATTTCACAATTAAAATTCAAACGCGGAAAATAAAAATCGTACTCGCTAAAAATTATCTTCAGCGCATCCCGTCAAAAAATAAACGGTCTTGCTTGAGTTTTTCGTCCCTAATTCTGCTTTCACATCCACAAACAAAAAAAAAATTTTTTTTCTAAAAACCCAGTTTAATTAAAAGCTTGTTTTCCTTTCTTTTAGAAAACTCACCGGTGTTTGAGTAGGCTGAACTTGCCAAGACGCTCTTAGTAGTTGCTAGGTGAATTCACTCGAAAAAATACTGCTGGGTTTTTTTTTTATTATTATTATTCAATTTTTTTGTTGTTGTCCTCTCTTTTACTTTACTACCGAGGAGTCCATTAACGACTGAAGACCGGGATTGATGTGTGTATCTTCCACCTATCAGTTTCCTTTTGCAGTCCCTCCCGGCCGTTTCCACCCTGAGTCGGGTCATTATCCCTCTTCCCCAACTTGCCCAACAAAATTATTATTTGGGAAGTCACTGATCTGGCCCGGGAGTCCCAGACACTGACCTCACTTATAATCTCATGTCCTATATGAGCAGAGACCAATCCCCGTGTAAAACAAGTTTTTTTTTAGGAGCCAGTTATCCCTCTCATTTTCTACTATATTCATTCCTCTCTTCTTATGCACCAGTCAGAAACCCCACGATTTCATACTCAACGAACAAATAAAATTCCCCAGGAATTAATTTATTCAAGACAAGGGTTAAGAGCAATCACCTTGAATATTTTATTTGTCCGGCACTTTACATCCTCCATTTGCTATCAGCAAGGGTGAAAATGAAACTCAGGCCGAAAAATGGAACCACTTTGAAAATTTATGATAAGCATTGACTTGATTTTCGAAACTCTTCCACCTCAGGACCTTTCCTGTCCCCCCCAGGCCGAAAAATAAACTCAGCAAACGTAAAAGCAGCTATATAATCAACTTCCAGTTTCCTCCTTCCCTTTTACATCGTAACAACTTCAAAAAAAAAAACAAGAGGAGCACGCGTCAACAATTTTAAATTGAATTATTTTTATTCTTCCTTCTTAGTTCTAGAATTGTGGTAATCCATATTGCTCTACTTCACCTTGAATATTATGATCTCCAGATTCTCTTGTCCACCACGACTATGGTACCGGACTCTGAGTCCAACTCCAATCCGACTCAGAGTCTATGAACTCAGGGGCAAGGCTTCTACGCCGGTCACGATCTTTGAAATATTCCTCTAAGTCCCCGCTTATACAGTTATATTGCAGAACCTCCGCTTCATCAGAGGAGAGACTGCTTGGAGATTTGGGCATCAAACTATTCGTGGAACTCATAAACGGACTGCCACTGGAACTCCTCGCATCGGGGAAAAAATCTTCATGGCCAACGGACGCTTCCTGGACTGACAGCCTGGGCTTTACAAGTTCACTCATGTTCCCCGGTATTTTGGCCACTTTCTCCTCCAGCGCACTGACAGCTCTTCTTAAAGTAACACATTCCAATTGTAGATTGCTTATCTTCTCAGCCTGAATGGAAGCGAAGTCCATGACTCCTTTAATTTTCTTTTGCGTCTCAGCGTCTGATATGCTGAACGCTTTCTTACTCTTCTCGATCTCTTACTAAATCGAAACACCAGAGTACATCATTTTAAATCGCAGATTTTTTTTGTTGGTGCTTTTCTCTACCTGTCTAGGCCGCCAATAACTCCACTTCTTTTTATCCAAGCACGCAAAAAAAAAAGAGAGGTTCTTGTTCCCACTTATGCCCGCGGCAATAAAAAACAGAAGAGGTCTCATTGCTTCAATATAATCCACCTGATTTTTTAGTGGAGACTAAAATCCCTGGGTTCTTTCCTTTCATCATGGGTCTCCGTTCTCATCAAGATTCGCATCTAATTCGCTGTCTCCGTCCAAAAATACAAGCCTAAAATTCACCTTCAAGCTTTTTATTAGTCTAAGTTTCTCAAACCCAACATGCACTCAGAATACGAGCAAACAAGATAGCCAGCCCAACAGAAAACGGTTTTTCGGTCATTCATCCTAAAAATCCCTCCCATAGTAAACTAATTTTTACGTCAACTCAACAGAACAAATAGTGGAAATCCACACTATTCAAATACTGGCGTAGTGGCCCCATGACCTTTTAATAATTTTAATAATCCGTACCTAAAACCATTTCTATAACCCTCCATTTTCTCCTGTCGTCCAATCTTCGCCTGCACCACCATTCTTTTTTACTCTCATAATTTATCACATATCTCAAAACAAAGCTCAGGCTCGATTCTCGGTTGTAATTTTTTTTTTCTATGTCACAAGGTTCCTACCATACCTTGTCTCACAGTACTACCCACTGTCTTATCAGAACCCTTCCCCCTACAACACAGACATTCCCTCTATATTAATTTCAGTTTACTAATTTTCTCGTGTAGCTGTAGGAGTTCCGCTACTAATTAATTCATTTTCCTCACTATGACCATAATTCACCCCTCATTCTTTACTTTACAAAGGTTAAGGCTTCTCATAAATATTAAAGCCAAACATGGAAGTATGAGAAGAGGCAAAACACAAAGAGGGCTCTTTTAACCCTCCCCATACTACACATGACAAATTTTCCAAATTCCTTTGCTCTTCTCTTCTCCTTGCGTTATTCCTAGTAAAGTGAGTCCCCAAAAATATAGTGCACGGAGAAAAATGCTTGGAACCGCTGCTGAAACCAACACCACTGCTTAAAATTCCAAAAAAACGAACGACCCTGCCCCCTTGCTGTGTACACAATCGGTTTCTCCCTCCTCTCTCTTCAAATTTTTTTATTATTATTATTATCATTTTTATTGTAATTTGTATCCTTTCGTTCACAATTTTATTCTTCTACCTACTCACATTGAGCATTCAAATTAGACGCCTTTAGCGACGAGCCGCTCTCCCACGCTTCTTCCAAAGTCCTGGCAGTCATGCTTTCTTCCTGGATCTCCCAGCCGGTCACAGCGTCTTCTTTAATTCCAAGAACGCTCACCCGTAGCTGACGAAATTCTTCAAGCAAGCGAATGTGGGCCGCCCGCGACTCCTGTATTTCAGCATCCAGGCGGGAAAACTCGGCCACCACAGGCGGCGTTAATCCCTGGTTTGGAAAATCCTTCGCATCGTACCCAGTCAAAGTCATCTCAAACGATGACGTGCTCTTCCATTGCCACAGCTCCATCCAAGCTTTCTCCAAATGCTTGAACCCTCGCCGCTGATTGCAAAGCTCAGCCTCGACTTTCTTCAACCGCTCGATTTGGATGGCCACAATGTCCATCAATCCCTTGATACGTTCAAAATTCTCCTGTTCCTCCCCAGACATTGCTCAAGATAACTTATTAAGAGCGCTTCAAAAAAAAAAAAGAAGATAGATTCGGTTCCAACCCTTTCGGACAACTAAGGTACTCTCATATGGTCGAACCTACATTTATATACTAAGCAAACCGAAAATGGCCGCAGAAAACTCAGACACCGGTTCGTTGCGGGAGTGAATGACCGGTCACCGGTTCTGTAACCAGTTACTCTTGCACCATGCAACTCTGCATAACCTACAACCCACCCAGTCTCTCGACCAATGGTTAAAACCAATCCGAAAAAGTAGTTTACAGTTTCCATTTTATTATGTATATATATGGTGACAAGACGCCACACGCATTAATGACAAAAAAGCTTGCTAAATAGTGGAAATTCTTAAAAATTCAAATCTGAGCCTAGAAAGCAGTTTTTCCTCTCTTCTGGTATAACGGATATTAATGGGTATTGCTATTTCCCTCTCCCATCGCCGTGAGTTTGTGTTGCTGTCCCCGGCGGAATTTTTCCTTCTCAATCATCAGGAACGCCTCGGCAACGCCAAGTTCCGTTGACGCGGGAAACTCAGCTAACTTGTTGCGCAGCTCTCCCGCAAACTACAATAAATACGCATCCATTAGTCTTCTCAAAAAGAAAACATTTTCAACCGTCCTATTTCTTACCTTGCTCTGCTGAAAATCGCTGTACCGCTGTTGATGCAAGCGGCGGCCAGAAACTACATCCCGTGAGCAAATGAGGCCTTCTGAAAGAACGCAGCCAAGATGCAGGCCAGTTTACTAATTCTATTCGCTCCATCTGAGAAAATTCGGTCCGGCTGAGCTTCAGAAACAGGACAAGAAAGCTCTTCAAAACACTTTTATTCTCCACTAAAAATTCCAGGCGGCCGAGCTCCTGGATCTGTTGGCCGTTCCTTTCCTGCATACGCAAGACTAAAAACACTATTGAAGGCCACAAGTATCCCGCAAAGTCATTCCAGTGCTCGTCGTCGCTCTGCTCTAGCCCAATAGTTTCCACCCTAAACCTATACTGCATTAAGGCTTTTAGATCTGGAAGAACAGAGCTAAATTCCATCGGCGAAGAAGGTTGAGAGGTTGCCATGTTTCTGAAAAACCCAGGCTTCGAATGAAGAAACCAGAGAGTTCAGTTCTTAAATACTCATTCACGTTAACCGGTTTTTCCCCTACACAAAATTCCACCCAAACGTAACTTTCACAGCACCATACATTTCGATCCTCCCCCTCACTGAGAGTGTTGCACCCCTCATCTTGTCTTTCCATTATCATTTCTTTTCTCTTTCCCTCATGAAAACTCTCTGTGGTCACTCACACTCAGTTGAACGTCCTTTCGTCAGTGGAGTCACTCCCCCAGGCAGAGTTACCTACTTCATGTAGACTGGTGCCAGGGAGACAGCTGGGAGTAAATTTTCCTAACGGAAAGCTGGTTAGCTGCTACTCCACTCCTTAAACCTTCTCACCTTTCAGGCTTTTCCACCCGTTACACACCTCATCCCCCCAACGATGACCCAATTTTCAAATATACTTAGATAAAATGAACTGTTACTTACGCCACTTCTCTCAGTACGTTCTTCACCTCTCCCGATCGTATTTTCAAAAACCTTCCTCTCCATTCTACAACTTCTTTTGCACCACACAGCCTAGTTTATAACTAATACTTGCGATAAAGATCAAGGTCGCCAAGATATTCAGTCCAACATGGCGCAACAACCTTTGCGTATTCAAATGACGACGCAAAAAGGATCGCTGCCCCTACCGCGCTTCAGTGGTCGCCAAACAGACGACATTCACCGATATCTCCAGAAATTCGAGATGGCGATGCTTGCAAATCGGGTTCCAAAAACCGAGTGGTCAATCTACCTTACCAACCTCCTAGATGGCGCAGCGGAGTCCTGGATTTTTTCATTCATTGAGAGCAAGAAACAAGCCACTCCTCCAGGCCAGGTTACTAACCTTGGGTACGCAGTCATCCGCGACGGGCTTCAGCTTGCTTTTGCTACAGCCAGAGATCCTATCACACTGGAGGACAAAATCAACAACCGCAAACAGTTGCTGGGGGAAAATTGCGAAAGTTTTGCCTACGACCTGCTCAACCTCCTAGCCACGTACGACCCGAAAATGACCGAGGATGTCAAAGTCCGATACCTTATCCGGAACTCAAGGCCATCCAGCATACCACTTCTTATGGTCATGCAGCCAAACACTGTAGAAGACTTTGTTAAAACAGCTCGCCAAATTGAAGGTAGTGATTCAATGATTAAGCATCAACGAGACACAAATGTTCTCGAAATCCTGGAACAAACCGCAGCAGAACAACGAAAAATGAAGGAAAACTTCGACAACTTGCACGAAGAGGTCAAAGAAACTGCTCAGGAGAACATAGAGCAACTACACACGATGCTAACACAGCTTCAGGACCCCCAGCAAGGACACCCAGTCGCAAACAACCCAAATGAACAAAACCGAAATGACCAGCTGTATACGACTCCGCAGCTCTTTGGAGAAAATACACGAGATTATCCCAATCTAACCCGTGGACGCGGTATGGGTACTCGGGGAAACACAAGACCCTATGGAAATGGACGCATTGCTACCAACACAAGATCTAATTGCTTTAAATGTGGTAACGCGGGACATCCGATGATTCATTGTCCACAAAACCAGTGCTTTCGCTGCCAGAAATTCGGCCATATTGCAAGAGACTGCGCAGAAAAACTGTGGTGCGAATTGCACCAAACTGATTCTCATGACACCACGACGTGCCGTCAGGGACAAAGCCAAGGACAGAGCTCACAGGACTACAGGAACTACCAATCACCGGCTCCATTTTGCAGCTTTCATCAATCAAACACTCACAGTGACGCTGAATGCAAAGCAAAAAACTCCATGCGGGCCAGGCCGGCTTATACGAACCCTGGCCCGAACAGCTACCAGAGACGCGGGAATTTCCGAGGACAGGCCAGTCGGGGCCGATTCAACAACTATCAGCAAAGACGCTTTTAGATGATGACCAAAATAACTCAACCTCAGGTACTAGTATCAACCCTATTATATGTTTAATTGGCAGCACAGGACTTTTAAAAATTCAAGGACACATTAACGGAATTCAGGCACACATACTAATTGACTCTGGTTCAGAAACATCGATAGTCTCGTCAGAATACATTAAATATTCTGATATTTCAAAATTAGGTAAGAATGTCTTGCTTCAAGGACTTGGGGTGCAAAAAATTGAAAAAACTAAAACTTTTCTACACGAGATGCTCGTACTCAAACAGTTTAGCCTGAAATGCTTAGTAGGAAACGATTTTATGCTGAAAGTGGGAATGAAAATAGATTACGCCACAAGAGAGTTCATTTGGGATTCCTTAAGAATCCCAATGCTCCCGATAAAATCACCCCCATCACTGTTTCCTAGCGTCAACCTCCAAATATTCCAAACTAACGATACTTACACGGAAGAAGACCCAGATAAGAACAATGAAGCCACAGCGGAAGCAGATTTAAGTAGCACAGAGGCACAACCAGATGATACACAGGGAAATACTGAGTCCGACGAGGACATCACTAGCTCATGCCGCTCAGATGAGTATAGCAATTCAGAATCAGAGGCACATTCAGACACAGAAGAAATCACAGAAAAGAAAATAAAGTATTCTCACACAGAAGTACGTATCACAAAAAGGTCAATCAAGCGGCCATACAGACAATTAGACAGGATCTTTCCCTACCTCCGACCGGCCGGTCATTCTCAAGACGACATATCAGATTCCGGAGGAGATTCGGACTCGTCGGCCAGCGATGACGAAAAGCCTATACCAAATCGGAATCTGATACGTCACCTGAACCAGATCCTGTTAAGATGCAATTACGCAGCAGTCCGTAATAATGATCCCGCTCATCACAGCGAAGAAGCCCAGCACTTAGGAGGCCCGCCCGTATGCGCAGGCAAAGAAAACAGTAAAAAAGCTACTTCGACATTTTCCCTAGAAACGCATTCCCGTGATCTATGCTTCATTCCCACTCCCTCACACGTGGATTTAAAATCTAATACACCTCCAGTTGAAACAGACGAAGAGCATCTTAAAAAAGTTTTAGCGAGAATAAACCCCGCCCTAAAAGCAGACCAAAAACAAGAGTTAACCGACTTACTTACTGAATTCCTTGACGTTTTCGCAAAAAAGAATCAGCAAGGTGTAATTAAACATTATTTGCATCACCTGGTATTGAAGCCGACAGCGGTTCCTTTTACTTGTCAGCCAGCCTTACGTAGCAAAGCTGAACAAGAATTTGAACGAAGAGCAGTTCGAGAATTGCTCGACCAAGGAAAAATTGAGCCCAGCAATTCTAGCTTCGTTAGCAGAACAGTCGTGGTTCCACAGGGCCACCTATTAGAGGACGGCACCCGTGAATACAGGCTAGCAATAGATTACAGAAGACTCAACGCGATCACTGCGGATGTGAATTTCCCCCTGATATCACTTGACATCATTATCGAGTGGATGAGAGGCCGACACCATTATCTAAGTACTGGTGATGTTAAAAAGGGCTTCCACTGTATTCAATTAGCCCCAGCAAGTCGTCACCTCACCGCTTTCTGCACCTTGGAGGGCATTTTTCAATACAAAATTCTCCCTTTTGGAGTGAAACAAGGTCCAATGAGCTATCAAAGAGCTATGACAATGGTTTTAGGCAAATTACTCTACATAGACCTGGTTGTTTACATCGACGATTTAATCTGGGCCAATAGCTTATGGCGTGACCACTTACTATCGCTCCGCAAATCACTCATTCAGCTCCGAGAGTACGGCGTTCTTCTTAGTCCTCACAAATGTTACTTTGGTTTTACCGAACTCCATTTGCTCGGCATGATTTTTAACCAACAGGGCATAGCGCAGGACCCTGAGAAAACAGCAGCAATAACGGAACTTCCTTATCCCACCAACACAAAACAATTAATGCGATTTATTGGATCTATTAATTGGTTTCGAAGATCCATCCCAAACCTTTCCATAATCACGCGCCCACTTTATGAGCTTCTCCGAAAAGACACTCCATTTGATTTTAATGAGGAGCGTAAAAAATGTTTTGACACGTTAAAATCAATTGTCACCACACCCCCTGTTCTTCATTGGTTCAAAGCCGGGAGGCCTACTTCAGTTTACACTGACTCAAGTGGATATGGTATAGGTTGCGCTTTATTGCAAACTTTGGAAGACAACACCGAAGTGCCCATTGCATTTCACTCTTTCACGCTTAAGGAAGGCCAGCAGAAGTACCCTGCTGTAATGAGAGAATTTCTTGCAGTAGTTACAGCTTGCCAAGTGTTCCGGGTGTATCTAAGCGCACAAAAATTTAAAGTTTTCACAGATAGCCTCCCGTGTACGCAATTTAAATTCGCTACGGCTCACAATAAGAACGTTAACAGAGTCCTAATGGGGTTTGCTATGGTACTAATGGAATTTGATTTTGAATTTATCTATTTGCCCGGCTCTAAACAACTCTTGGCGGACATGCTAAGTCGAGCACCGCGCCCAACACTTATTCCAGACGACATATTAGATATACCACGCACTGTGGCAACAGCTTCCCTAATCCCACGCGAAAACTATTGCTTAACGGTACAAATTCTTTCAATTAACGCTGATATTGATCACATTCGCGAACTCCAACTCGTGGACCCGGACTGTGTAGAAATCAGGAAACTTTTAGCCTCAGACAACCGACGCGCGAAAGCCTGCTACGCATTAAAATTAGACGTACTGTATGATGTTTGGCATGGGATTTGCGCGCATTGTTATCCCCCTCGAACTGCGTTTTGAGATTCTCAACAACATTCATACTTCAGAAGTCGGCGGCCACTTAGGCTTTACTAAGTGCTACCAAAAACTCATTCGCACATGTTTCTGGCGGAATCAAAAGCGATCACTCGTGGAATTCATCCAAGCCTGCGATATTTGTGGTCAGATGAAACGAAATTACGGAAAAATCCCAGGGACAATGGGAGCTTTACCTATCCCTACCAGCCCGATGGAAATAATTTCAAGCGACATTGTGGGCCCGTTTCCCATCAATCTGGAAACGCGTAACCAATACCTTGTCAATATTATGTGTCTGTTGTCAAAATATGCTATTTTAGTCCCAGTCAGAGACATCACAGCGGAAACACTAGCGGAAGTACTTCAGAATAACCTTTACTGTATTTTTGGAACGCCAAAAATGATCATTACAGATAACGGAACCAATTACACTTCAAAATTTTTGCAGGCGCATGCACGAATTTTCCAGACGCGTCTTAGACACACCTTGTATTATAGCAAAACAGGGAACGCGGTTAGTGAACGCATAAACTCAACTTGTCATTCTATGGTTAAAAACTACGTCCAAAAACACCCTAATAATTGGGATACCTTTGTTCCTGCCTTATCGTTCGTGTATATTTCCGCAGCTCACAAATCCTTACCCGATTTTAAGAGCCCCTTTGAAGTTGTAATGGGACGAGTGCCTCGCCAACCTTACGCTTTCCCAGATCTAGGTGACGCTAACCCAGGGCTTATCAAAACTACGCTGACTCTCCAACAAATTTGGTCAGACGTGCGATCATGGATAGCAAAGCAGCAGCAATCCAGAGCAGCAAAAGCAATTTCTCATTTTAAGCCCGTTAGGTTTAACGTCGCGGTAGAAGGCGACAAAAATCTCGCACATTGCTCGGACAGTTAGCAATGGAAGAAAGTTAAGAAAGTTTAAATTGGTCTTGTCGGTGGCATGAGAGGGGCATTTGGAGTTATTGATAGGGATGGGCACGAGCCGAGCCGAGCTTTTGGCCTTTTCAATCATAAGACGTCGTATGGACAGAAAGTAGGTTTTCGTCACACTTAGCTAACTATTTTCTTAGGGAAAACTCATGCAATCTACAGCATGCTTTAACAATCTATAGGATCCATTACCGGCATTTATTAGTCACAACTGATGAACATTATATATGATATATTTTGATAATTATAGAAGAACTGATGAAAAGGAGATGAGGAAAGAAAGAGAACTTATGAAAGAGAAAGGACAATAAAGAAAGAAAAATGAGTCACTGGTATGGAATTTAACGACCGCACGACGTTACTACGTGTTCCAGGAAAAATAAATGGCCAAAATGTCTTATTAGTAGATTCCCGAGAGTGAAAAACCCCTGGCCTCGAATACAAATTCGTTCGAATCGTTCGTTAGAGCGTAAAGAGTAACGAAGGGCCTATAATTCTTTGAGTGACAAATACCTTCAAGTTGGTAATGAATCTACTGCTACACAAAGAGAAGGATTTGAATTAATTGATAGTAAATGCAAGTAAAACTTTATTTTATCTCGATTTCGAGAATTTTTAAATATAAATACCATAAAATAACACCAAATCGCAATTATTAGAAACGGCACGCCTGAAAATAAGATTTGTTGGGGAACAGGTAAATGGCGTTTCTCTAATTTTTAGTGACGGAGGAATTTCTGATTTCAAGCATCACCCATTTTCATATGCTACTTATAGGGTGCACTTTTCCAATAATTCTTATTCTCATTCACGATTAAGCTTAGCTTTCACAAGAATCCGCCTCTCAGCATGAAGCCAAGATTACCAATCTTCTGAATTGGGTTAGTTTATAGTATAGAATAGTGTAGCTTAACACTAGGTGGGCCAGGTGTAGTTACAATTGTAGCGCTCTTCCAGTTTCTAGCACTACGATCCTGGATAATGAGCTTTCATGTATCCTCGGCAAAGTATTTTCCCATTTTATGGTGAAAAATTATATTTTTAAAGTATAACTTGATAATTTTTGAAGCAATCTCAAAGGCCGAGAGATCAAGATTGAGATTGCCTTTCGCAATGTTAAACTACCAAAAGCTTATCAAAAGCCAGGTACAGCTACATTTGTATAGCTTCATCGCGCGATCACCAGATACGCTTTATCCTTGGCCCCATGTCTTGAATTCCATTCTCCAAAACAAATAAATCCTAAAATGCGATAAAAAAGCAGTCAGAGCGTAGGGGCTAACCATCGAAGTGGCGATACAAATGTAGCTGCACCTGGCTTTCCAGGCCTAGGGAATTCACCTGGACCACCGAGTGTTAATAAATTTTTGAAAATTTAAAAACTTTGAGTAGTACTTGAAACAGTTATTAAAAAATTGGAAAATACTAGTGTGGTACAGCTCTGCTGGAATCCGAGACACGGGGTCTCGTTTAAATAGCCCTTAGTCATTTAGGCATGTCACAGTGACCAGTTTGTGCTTTTTCCTCAAAGCATTGATACAAGTGTCTGAAATTTTACACTGAAAAAAAAGTCATAATCAGAAACACCTTAAATCACGCTAAACAGTTTAGAAGGATATGCATTTTACCT
>JABASM010002166.1:0-11820 GCA_019776545.1 Brachystomella parvula | reverse complement strand
CTACAGCGTGTCCCAACAATTTCCATACCGGGTCCAAAGTCCAACTTTTTCAAAATTAAAAAAAAACAGATATTCCGAAAACGTTGTAAAGCACTTTAATTAGAATAATTTGGCTTCAGCCTTAGTGCATCCATTGTTGATGTTGCTCTTCAGAAAAGCAAATCAGAAATATAGGTTTTTTAATTTTAAAAAATTTGGACTTCGGACCCGGTGTTATGACTTGACTTTAATCTTGAAAAGCCCTAGCCAGAATCTACTATGAAATTCCCCTAACCGATGCTAACCTGAACTCTACTCAAGAATTAGGAAATAAACGTTATAGGAAATTGACGAACAATACGGCTCTTTGCTTTGGTATATTTATTTGTAGGAAAAATACGGAGCTCTACGCACACCGTCAGAGTTTCTACAATGAAAATTGTACAAAGAGTAATCTACTAGGGAACGAGGCTGGACTTGATACAACGTCCGGGCCTCCAAGAAACGAGAATAGCATGAATAATTACTTGAGAGTATTGATAAAAAACAAGTGAATGAACTTGGGACTTACACAAACACTACTTTTGCATAAATATTGAGAATAATGAGAAGGCAAATGCTGACTTCATGACACCGGTATGGAAATTGTTGGGACACGCTGTAGATCTGTCTCTTTTTTCTCTTTGTTTTCGACATTCCATAGCCTTAAGCGCTATTCGAGACTGACTATAAGAGACTGGGGCACTATTAGAGACTGGGGCACTATTAGAGACTGGGGAACAATTAGGGAAAATACGGTAGGTGCTTATGCTGTATATGTGGGCATGGTGCATATGCGCTTCTGCTGCATATGTGGATACGTGCTTATGATGCATATGTGCGATGGTGCATATGTGGTTATGGTGCATATGTGGTTATGGTGCATATGCGCTTATGGTGCACATGTGCATATAAGCTTATGTGCATATGTTTACGTCAGAAATTCAAATAAATTTTAGAACGCGTCAGAAATTTATAAAAATTTCTAACAACGTCAGAAATTCATGAAAATTTCAAATAACGTCTCACGCCCGCGCTATTACGTATACGCGTGTTTGCAGTTTATTTTTAAGCGGCAAAGAAAAAATTTTATCTCTATGTTTGAAACGGTTGCGTCATGATGAAAACTTTTTTCTAAATACCTCGGCAGCTAAACCCTTAGCTTGCCTCTTCTTTCCTAAAGCCATAATGGAGCTTTCAATATTCTACCTCCCAAACTGTTAAAATTATTTTCCACTTATTCATGCGCATCCATATGATGCTTTACTAATTTTATCGTTTCAGATTTTCTTAAAAACCGGCCTGTGGAAAGAAAACATAATGGGCAGGATAGATGAAGTCTCAACTGTTAGGTTTGTGGGACGGATCGCTGGATGATTAATCTAAGAATAAAATCCGTCCCGGGCAAAAATTTTTTCGTTATTCGAATTAAAAATTTAAGCTGCATGTGTGGTACATGGTTGGTACTAGGTAGGTTTTAGCTTGAACGGTCAAGGGGGTGAGCAAAACCTACCCACCCTCACTCGATTTTCCGATACAAGACAAATGAATTCGAACCACTCTCATCTCATCGGCCACCGTAAGAATGCGGTATATCATTGGTCCTCCTTATGCTGCAAAGGCACTTTTTGAAAACTAACCTGCAAGGACCCATTCGACTTTCTTTTCGTTTTTTTCATGTTCATTAGCCGTTCGGAGCACAAGAATTTGCTTTTGATAATTTTTGTTGAGAACCACCTCGTCCTATGTTCCTCTTTAGTTGCTTTATTAACTGATCCACAAAATTGAGCCAAAACGAAAGATTTTGGTCGAAAACCTTCGTGGAATTTCGGAAAAGCAGCATAGGGAGTTGTAGGGAACTTTCGCGGCCACATCAGTATTCTTCCCCAGCCAATCACTAGCTTTTCTCTCAACACTTTTAGGAGTTACACTAATAATTTGTCCAGCCTTCATTTCAAGAACAAAAAGAAAGCTTGCTACCAGAAGAAAGATGATAAGACCAGCAAAAATTGAAGAAATTTTCCAATCCGTTATTTCAAATGGGACTGGTACGTTTTCATTATTGAATGCCTCCACCTCTCCTTCTCGTAAGCTTGACTGCTGGCGGAGTTGGTATTTACTTTCCCGTACTTCTTGGTACTTCTTTAGTATGCCGCCTTCAAAATGTTGCCTAGCTATCTTAAAGGCTTTATCTCGAATAGCTCCAGTGAATGTAAAAAGTTCTGGATCTTCTATATAGTCCTTTATCATGTAGCATCGTGAACCTTGGTTTTCCTTTCGAAGGGTTGTGATGATCTCCAATCCGGAGTACCAACTCATCTTGCCTGTCACATTGCAGTCCGAAAGTAGTTCTAGCATAGTGTGTAAAGGATAAGCATTTTTATCATAGTAGTCCAGGAAACTGTGATTATACAAATAGAGGACTTCTGATTTTCTGAATAAGTTTAGAAAACCCAGTTCGTAACGGTTATCAACGATTAAGAGGATTTTGTATCCTCTCCTCATAAGTTCTCAGAATTTGTCGATTACTATGATTGCCGGCTTTACCGTAACTTTGCTGGAAATCTCACATTCATAAGGCGACCACCCACTGGCTGCAGGTGCAGGAAGCAGGTGCTTCTTTTTCTGCGGGAGAATTTGCAGAAAAAATCATGACGCAGCTTTTTTTCTAGTGCAGGAAAAAAGTGGAAAAAGCGGAGCCGTTTTCACTAAAGAAAGTGCAGAAACAGAAAAAGAAGCGCCTGCATCCTGCACCTGCAGCCAGTGGGTGGTCGCCTATAGTGCCAGACCAGGGGATGACCATCACGCAAACTCCATGGAGTAGGTTAAAAAAAGAATTCATTTTACTCGACCAACCTTTTATCATAAATTTAGGGAGGACGAGCAGACGTAAAAACTTAAAACAGGAAATGAGAAAAAACAGCATCAACAAGAGGGTTGTATCGAACACAGCTGTCCAGAATTCTATGTAGAAAGATTCCTGCCTTACATACGGAAGGCAGTAGACAAAAGTTTCTTTTTGCCCGCTGATGGTTAATGTGAAGAACACTGAACGCCGGTCCCTCCACGTGATCAACTCTACCAAAAAATCTAAGCTTATACTTCCAACTAGGTCATAGGTAAAAATCCGGGTGGTTAAACCGGATGTATTTCTCCCTACTTTAATGTATATTAAGGTTGTTAATCCTTGTACGAATCGTCTCGCCAAGCATTTTGGCACCCTGGCAATATACTAAGGTTGGTGGTGTGTCGAATCTGTACATTTGGTAGCAAACTTTATAATCTTCTGGTTGGTAGTAGTTGAAACTCCGTAGCAAAATTTCGACATTTGCTTTGTCGTACTGGGAACTCCGCTGCATGAAGTCATGTACCAACCTAGGCAGGCTTGGCGTTTTCTTTTGGGAGTGAGTTTTACCGAATGGACGAAGAATCCAGTTTTTTAGAGCAGGGGATTCTGGGTCGTAGGCGATTAGAAGAACAGGAACATTGAATAGGTTTAAATTAATTCTGGAATGGCGATGGCTTGCATAAAATTCTACTGAACCTATGTCAATAATTTGAATAAAAATATTTCCGTGGCTGAATCGAAAAGCACACAGATCCAAATTTGTTTCATGGACATCTATGTTAATTGAGCACATTTCCCCTCTTATCAGCAATCCGCTTTTTACGATATTTCCCACGGTCCAAATTCGATAGTCAGCTTGATTCCCAGTTAATAAGTCTTCCATAATGTCGGCGCGGTCTTGCTTTGTATGGACTGTACCATTGTGTAAGTTGACAGTGCAGTGCTCAAAATCTTTTCCAAAGTCAAATACAAATTTATGGTGCTTTTCTCCATTACAGTTTGCTGTGTTGAATAAAAATACACACAACAGAATAAAAAACATTTCTCTAGACTTTCCTATTATAGTCACGAAATTCCAAGACTACTCTTTAATTGCGTCGTTCAGTACCTTAAATTTTGTTTTACGTCAATTTACATAAAAATAGAGTTCCCCTGATTCAGCGAAGACTCAAGGATAGTCTTCAATAAAATGTAGAAGAAAAAAAATAAAATTCTTGCTTCGAACGAGCCTCGACTTAAGGAAAATGCACAAGTTAGTGGAAAGTAACTTTATGTTTGGCGGGGCCTGAGAGAAAAATGTCTTCAAGAATGGGTTTTGAAGGCAATTTCAGAAGAAAAATTTATCCACGAGCCAATTCGGCGACCGCGACCCAAGTTGGATACTAGAATACGAAGCTGCAAGACACAAGCTGATTTGGAGAAGGCTGAGTTGAGAAAAAATGTGGTGGAAAGCAGGAACTCTGCCGATGGGATTTCCATTTCCGTCCCTTATTCTTTTCGTTTATCTTCTTTCACACAATCGTGCACAACAGTTTGATTTTTCTCCCTTTACTCCTGTGACCAGTCCACCTTGGAATTTCTCTGTATCTTGTTGGGTACCCAGCTAAGTGCATTATTTGAGTCACTGATTTGGGTGAATTCTAATAAACCAAAATGAGCAAAACCAGTCTAGTAAATCTAATAAGCGGTTGATATCGAATTTACATGTGAGGTACGAATAAGGATAGATAGAAAAGAATAGAGATTCAGCAGGCCAAAAGAATACAAATGAGAACAATACTTGGTTTGGACAGTGTAATAATAAGGTGAAAAAGGAATTCTTGTTGGGAGAATCCTGTTGGGATAACTATCCTAGGATTGTTCTGTGAATAATTTAAATGTAGTTGTTCATTTTCTATAAGCTGTGCTCTGCCACATGGGAATAAGATAAGAACACGCTTTGAGAATTAGCTCCTTAACCCTCGAAACACCGACGGCCTGCACATCTGTGCATAGTTAAGTTTAAAATTCCTAGTGTATGTTTTAGTAGGGTGTAAGTATACTACTTTGAGACCACCTCATTAGCATAAACCCTTCCCCTCCCCATCAAGCACACTCCAACGCACTCGCACCTCCATATGCATGGTATCGTAACACCTGAATGCAATCAACCCCTTAGCACCCAATCCCCCCGTAATACACATGCATCTGCATGGTACCCCTCCTATATAATAAGCATGGAACCCCCCTTATTGTACCTACCTGAGCCCCTGTCATCCATTAATCAATTTGACTCTTCACGATCAGCCTCCCCTGTACCGACCCCTCCCCCCCAATTAACATTCATAAAAAAAAAATTCAACTAATTAGTTAGATTAAATTAAATTAATTAAAAACTAAACAAAAAAAAAAAAAATAAGGGAGCCCGAGAATTTCCCTCACAAATTATAAAATTCGTCAAATTTGATGACCTTGAGTTCAATCCTTGACCTTTTATCAAATTTTTTCCGCATTGGGCAATACTGCATATGATTCTTGATTTTTCTGTCAATTACCCGTTTTACTAAAGCTCATCATTTTTGAGGAGTTCTTCGGATTCACAGACTAAGCATTTTATTTATCTGGATAATCTGTTTTCCTATGCTTCGAGTTCGACAATAGCACTACGCACTACCCTGACTAAAAATCTAAGTTCAGATAGCCGACAAAAGTTGGAAAGTATTTTATGCTATTTAAATTAAGGAAAAAATTAGAAGGTGAAAGCAGTTTTTAGTACTTGACACTGCTCCCTGGCTATGTTCTCAATACAGTCACAGTAGAGCAGACTCTGAATGCGCCCGCCATAATCTACTCCAAGGTTAATTCCCATTCAAGCGAATAGAATAACTCAAACGCCAGCTGGATACTTTGGAGTGAGAAATTGCTGGAACGGTTCCCAAAATTACCAATAACCAAATCTAACGTCACTCCGAAGGGAATCGCAGTTTTTCACCCCACCGCCCAGCCTCGTATCAGAAGCGTTCAATGCGCTGGGAAGTGCTCTAATCTAATATCTGCGTTTTGGCTGGAAAGACTGTCTACGCCTGTAAATGTCCAGCAGGATACAAGTTAGACAGTACGAAGAAAAACTGTGTGGGTGAGTCTTTCAATTTTCAATAAAGCTAAACGATCTTCAGACTAGCTTCTAGAATTTTTCCTTGAATCGGGATTCCAATCTTTGAGCCGCGTTTGCCCATTATTGTCTTTTTATCAGGAGATGAAATGCAGCCAAGATTCCTAATCGCCCAGGGTAATATGCTCAAGGGCATTCCGTTTGAGACCATTGGTCGTGACATTGACATTGAGGACGGGACCAGCATCTCAGACTGGAAAAATGTGGTGGCCATGGTTCACCCTTTTAACGATACGGTGCTCATCAGTGACTTCGCTTGGAAATCCCTCTACGAGTTTGATTTCTCTGCTCAGAGATTGAAGACCCTTGCAAATTATTCGGACTTGCTTAACTTTGGGAGCCTAGGTTAGTTAGCCCTGCTCCAAATTTTGGCCATGGCGTGGAGTCATGGGGTCAATTCCTTTGTCTACAGGTCGTGCTACTGAGTTAGTTGGACGAAAACCAAGCTTCATATTGAAAGGTAACGTCTCAGTCGCAATGAAAATAATAAAATCTTGAGCTGGTTCTCAAGAATAACTTCTGTGTTTTCCGTTCAATTGTTATTTATTCAGGTTGCTTGTTAAATTTTACCACCGTGAAGTTGGTGTTGGATCTCAAGCAACAAATGAAGTGTTTTAAAATTCATCTTCCAATACATCGCCGGTGACGCAGTTGGAACCTGCTGAAAAACTAATATTATTTATGAGGCGGAGCAATAAAATCTTATTTTGTTTTCTTCAAACTTTGGATTTTGAGTTTCAAACTTTTTATCTCCAATTTGACAAGGTTTTTTAAAGAGTCAAGGAAAAAGACATTTTTCTAGGTGCTAAAAAAAATTGTCTAAATTAGGCTTCTAGCATATTGGAGAATCAGAATTTGAAAATAGTCAACTGCAAATATCTTTGCATTTTTTATTTCTAGTCGACTGCTTAGAATTCCTCAGCCTCTCTTTAACCAGTCCACCTTGTCAGTCATTGAATAGTTGAAAAAGATGGCAATCTCGGAGATTCGACTGGGCATGTGCAGATACACGGTTCCTCTCTTATAAAAAATTCGCTTCGCAACTTTGTCTTAGAAATCAAGCTAAGTGTAGGAGTATTGTATACAGACGTTTCCTGGGTTAATCCTTAAAGGGTCCGATTTAAACAGCCTTAAGAAAAATTAGAAAAAGCCTTAGGGAATTTTTAGAAATCGCCTTATTAACAGCGCGAGCTATTCTTGCGTTTTCCTGTGTTAGTCTGTCCGTCCGTCCTCACCTAAAAATCTCAGCAATGGTTGATCGAATTGACTTGATTTTTGGTATGACAGTACTTTAGGGTCCCTAGTTCTCAACTATAAAGTTTCGTAGCGATCGGTTAAGTTTTGCAAATTTCCGATTTCGGGTCATCATGGGCATATGGTGCATAGGTGCTTATGGTGCATAATGTGCATTTGGGCTTATAGTGCACATATGTACTTATGGTGCATTTCTGCATTTCTGTTCATGGTGCATATTTGCCTTTCTGTTTATGGTGCATATTTGCATTTGTAGTATTGGTGCATATGTCCCTCTCGCGCTATTACGTACACCCCTGTTTGCACTGTTTATTAAGCTTTCATTTTTTTTTAGCTTTAATTAATTTTTTAATAAATCACTTCCACTTGGGTTTAACGTGTAGAATGAAAATTTACAAGTAAAAAATTTCAGCGATATCCCTACCCAATGGTAGGGTGCCTAAAATCGAAGCAGCGTCTCCAAGTTGAACAGCTATCCCCAGCCGTTGTAAAAGATATGAAGTAGACCTTTTACCTCCAGTGATCGCAGTAATTCGCTTTCCTAACTCCCTAATGAATTTTAAGGCTTCTGCTTACCAAACTAATTTTACCTGGCTGATACTTTATACAATTTTTCTAATTCCTAACTTTTGCTTATAAACTTGGAACTCCACTATTGATCTTCGTCCGTTTCCTCCTCAGCTTCCTCTTCGTCCGTTTCTTCCTCAGCTTCCTCTTCTCCCGCTTCCTCATCGGTATCCGGTTCGCCCCAAGTCCAATAAATCCACCTTTGCACTTCCACGTTTTCATGATACTGCCGAAGGCAGTCCAGCAATTTTTGAACCTAGATCAGAATCAACAACAAATGAAAAGAAACAAAAAAACGAGAAGAAAACGATTTGCTTGCTTACAGGCTTATTTTTTATGTGAAGGGATTGGAAGACAAGGGATGAGAGGGGTTTCAACTTCTTTGCCGAAGACAGGTAGATCAATGCTCCTAGTAGCTTCTCCTCCTCATGCAGGGAGAGCTCCGTCTTGAGTTCCAAGTGCGTCAAATCTGTTAAAAAGGTTCAAAGGAATGTTAAGTCAGAGGATTGGAACAAACTGTCTTTGAAATAAGAGTTAATCGGGATTAACGTTTGTTGTTCAGCTTACTTTTCATGTTGCTGAAGCACGGGTGCGAAACTTCCTGAGATACGAGCCGATTTTCCTCCGGATCGGCAAGAAGGGCAACTATCTTCTCTGCATTGATATTGCTAAAGCGTTTCAAATGTGTGAGGCGAGTCAAGATAAAGTTGACATCCTCTGCCCCTCCTTTCAAAAGAATCAATTCTTCCAAATTCTGAAATACTTTGTCCAGAGGAAATTCAGCAATGGAGAAGATCTGAAGATGGGTGACGCTGGGGAAAGAGTGTTCCGTACTGAAGAGTTCCTTCAGAGTATCTCCCCATACACTCAGTTCCGTAAGACTTGGAAAGCTGCCGGGAGCAGCTGGAGATAAAGTGGGACTGGTGTGTTCTGCGAAGGAAATTATGACCATTTTCTTCAAATTTTCCATAGGTGGAATTTGCATCTCCACAAAATCAACCTCGTCGGCATGGTCCTCGAGATCGAGCGTCAACTCCTGGAGAGTCGGAGAGAGACTGGCCAACCACCTCGATATGGCTCCAAGCAGAGTACTACGATAAGTTTTAAGGACTCGAATTTTCAGCTTCCCAATTTTGATTCCTAGATCATGGAGTTTTTCAATGGTTTCTGTATCTTCGTCCTCATTCCCAAAGCATGGTAACTCGAAATCCAAATCCAATAAGATATGCTTCAAATCCTCGAATTTCGGAACGAGCTTTTTAATAATGGACTCATTAGAAAAGGTATCCAGAGACCGCAAATCCACTTCTTCAAGGTTGGGGGAATTCGCTGGGCTGAGGATGGCTTCGACAAGGCAAAGATTTCCTAAAGTTACTGCGGCATCAAACTTCTTCAGTTTTCGAAGTGGTGTGAGGAATACGGGCTTTTCCATTCTTATCCTATGGGAAGGTAGATAATAATCAAACGCGGGTGGTATTTAATGGACCTTGAGAATATTGTGAAATTGCCTTATTTTTTATTAAAATTATCTTTTTTGTGAAACTGCCATATTACACCCGGACCCAATGAGGTACCTTATTTTAACAATGAAATTACCTTATGGCACAATAACCTTCATATTATTTACAGCATATAAAATTTTGAGAGTCAGAAAAATCAAAAATAGAGAGAAATCATTGAACAATTAATGCTTTCTTAGCTTTTGAAGGCCGATTGAACTTTCATTTTTCAATATGGTACGAGTACGGCGTACGATTTGTTTTTGAAATTGCGAACTGTGTACAAGGTGAGAGACAAAAAGGTCATTAAAAATTATTTAAAGGCTATTTAAAGAAACGATAAGGCAGTTTCACAAAAAAAATAATTGTTGTGAAAAATAAGGCAAGCCCACAATATTTTTAAGGTCCATTAAATTTTACCTATCCCAGCATTCAAGCTCCAAGTATTGGACGTTTCTTGAGTTTTCAAGCAATGTTTTGATTTGCGTTGCGTATTTCCTTTCCGTTTCCTCTTTTTCACGATGAAAAATTCTAGCAGCAATAGTGAGCTCCTTCACTAACGGCCCGTACGCTTTCGAAAAGGTTTCCAGCTCTTTTCCAGTTTTTTCAACAAGCTCCATCTTTACAGCCGCAGCCGCAGAATGCTTGTCGTGGGGAAGCCAAGTGAATTTGAATTTTGAGAATGGAAAATCCTGCCCCGGGATATGAGAGTCCATACATTCAAGGAAACGTGTAAGAGATTTCTTATTTTCCTCATATTTGCCACCATCACGATCACTACCCAATTCAATTTCCACCAGTGGAAGGAGATGTGGGTAGATGTGGTTGAACTGAGCCGAACAGATGAGCGAGTTCCAGTTCTTGCTTACCCCACGGCTGACTCGGAGGGCTTCACCGTCCAAGTAGCTCAAGAGGGCGTTCTGCATCTGCAAATCAGAACGAGATGACTGGAATTAACCTGAATCAGCAACAGCTAACTCTTGTCTTGTCTGACTAAGAATATGTTAATTATCTCAATCTCATTACCTCATTTGGTAATTTATCCATTGTTTAGACCGGTGAGGCGTGATCAAATCAATTCGGCATCAGCTTATCCAAACAGCAAGAGCTCTCCGATAGCCCAAATCAATGGCTAAAATTCCAACAGCTTCTTTATGGTTGTCAGGGTCAATGGCCTGGTGAACAGAGCCGAATTTGCTCTTGCGCCTGACCTACAATAATGGGTGGAGTCAAGAATTACTGAATTTGTATGTTTGCCAAACATTTGACTTTCAGATGTAGCCTCCTTACCTGTAACCAATCCGCAAACGCACACAAGAAACGAATAAATCAAAAGCACTGAATGTTGAAAACTTGAGGGAAAAGCGTAAAGCCTTCCACCTAGAGTTCAAAAAGCGGACTGAACGAGCGATGCGATGGGGTTTGCTCTGGAGCATTGACCTCTGAATTTTCAAATTCTCAGCCGCTGTTGTTATCCTCTGCATTGGCGTTCATTGGTTACCTTGGTTTCGGCCAATAAAATTAATTCCAGCTCTAATTTTTCCTTTAGCAATTTAAACTTCTATCTTTCGCTGAAAACGTTAATGTACCGTAGAATGGAAACTGAAACGAATTTATCTAATTAATGCAACTCTACCCGTCATTGACCTCTTATTTTTCAAAATATTTTGGTTTTGGATATTCTCATTTATTGACCCCCTGCATAGGACTACATGAACCTCTTTAGAGAATCGTCTATACTTCTGATATGTATATCCCTTATGCCTTGCTAAAAACTTTCATATAAAACGCTTTGTTTTTCGTATTCAAATCATCAGTCAACTTCAACAACCGTTCAACCAATCTTACTTTCAAAGCTCGACAAATTCGCAACTCTCAGCTACACACCAGCCTTCCTAAACACTTTCGAAAACAATTTCGAGAAACGAAAAGCGAAATTAACACCGAGAAAATGCTGAAGCTTGCCATTTTGGTTTGCCTGGCCACGAGCGCCCTCACCATTTCATCCTCAAAAATCGACCTAGCTCTCAACCGACTACTCAATGGCGGACTCGTCAACGTTTTACGTTTTTGTTTCCTTCGAGGTTGGAACTTCATCAGTTTTAAATTCTATCATGACCCAAAATTTTGAGACCAGAGAAGCCAAAATCAGCACTTTGAGGTTCCGACTCCTGGAAAACGCTGAAAATTCCCAGCGACATGTTCTTCAAGTACTCGATGAAGAAGAGAAGAGCTAACAAAGTCAAGCTTTCATCAAGGAAGCCAATGCGGACCTGGCTCACCTAATTGCCAGCATCCCTGAAGTTTCCTTCATTGTAGAAGAAGACGTATTCGAAATCCTCCATCCTGTGGAAGTTCAAGAATCCCCTGTATCCTTAGCAGAGAACGAGTGGGGAGTGAACCTTATCCAAGCACCTGATGCCTGGGGGTTGGACGGAGGAAACAACGGAGCAAATGTCCGGGTGGGGTGGTGTCATTGACAC
>JABASM010002165.1:0-11824 GCA_019776545.1 Brachystomella parvula | reverse complement strand
CTAGCTTAGAAGGAATCCCTTCTTCCCCATCCCCATAAACGAAGAATTAAATGAAGGGGATGCTACCTCCCGCTCACTTTCTCCACCGCTTTCCTCCTACTTTCACTTTCTCATCTTCGATTCTCGGCTGATACTAATGCATACTATTGTCCTATTGTTTGAACACGTTTAATGAAACCACAACAGAAGTCAAGTAAATGTAAATGATCGGCCGAGGCAAAACAGTGAAACTTACTCCCTGTGACAGGTCAGGAGAGTCTGATCAAATAACGAAATAACCTTAACCATGTTTATAATAAGAGCAGCAAATCCAATGAACTTTTCAACTTTTTTTTTCAAATTATAAGTTAAATTTTCAATTGTGCGTAAAGAAGATGGACCTCTCGCGGCGATGTTGTAGGATTAAAGGTCAAGTATAGTAGATTTTTAAAATCAGGGAGTGAAGAGCTTTCGATAGGCGTATCACTTGTCCAGATCCGTAAGGTCAAGCAGCTGACCTCCAGAGGTCAAACCAATTTGAATTTGGAAAAATCACCTCCTTCACTAATCGATTCTACGCTTTCTTCCATCCTCTGAAAAAGTCCAAATCTGAGTCTAAAGGATACAATAACATTACACGAGTTCAGAAAAAAATTGCGAACTCAACTTAGTTTTTAGCGTAGAATGAAGGTCATTTTTCCAAATTCGAGTTCGACCTCTGGAAGTCACCAAGGGTCAGCTCCTTGACCTCACGGATGCGTCGATAGTCGATATGTTGAGCAATACGTGGATCAAAAGCTCTTTATTCCCTGATTCTAAAACTATACTCCACTTGACCTTTTCACAACTTGGTCGTTAGAGATTGCCAAACCTTTCAACATTAAATGGCCTCTAGTGTCCATGTTGTGGGCTAAGGTCAAGTGTACTATATTTTTTGAACCAGGGAATGGGGAGCTTTCGATTGACCTATTGCTTTTCCAGATCCGTGAGGTCAAGCGACTGACCTTTGGTGACCTCCAAATGTCAAAGTAATTCGAATTTGGAAAAATGTCCTTCACCACTGATTCTATGACCGAGTTGAGTTTGCAAGTTTTTTTGAAGTTGTATGCGAGCGTATGGGATTTCCTAATTATTGTGGCAGTGTCCTTTTAGTATAGCTCATCATGACTTTTGCAGAAAAATGATCACAGGTGAACAGGGAGTAAAGAAATTACTGTTCCGTAACAGTTTCGGAAGAAAGCAAATAAGAGAAAACAGGTTTGAATATACATAGCTTCGCAAGGAAGCTACAACCAGTTTTTAATAATTGTGATTAGTGGAACCGTGGAGGATGGAACCGTGGAACCTCCAGAACCGTGGAGCTTAGCTAACAATCTTTCTATTTCTTCTAATCGCCTCTCATTCAGTTTTAAAAACGATAACGAATTACGGAGAGAAATACACGATTGATTGATCGCATTCAAGCATCAAAACTCATCTTATGTTTGAGCAGCTCCGCTGAGCGATTGCAACAGCTTTTAAATGCACTTATACTCTAATTAAAATCTTAATTTGGTACTTCGGTATCGTCAGTCAAAACTCTGACCATTATTGAGCAAAGCATTTTACGAATCGCGAAATCTAAATGTAATAAGGGCAATCGTTTTTAAGGAACAAAATCAAAGGTCCTCGAGTAACTAAGGTACAACTGTGAATCGAAAGCCTCCGACGTAGCTGATTTGGCACAGTATTAAGAATGTACAAAAAGCAAATAGTTACGGCGTGGGTAGAATTAAATGACCCTGACTTTCACCAAAGTCATTGTAATTCGCATAAGAAAATTTTCTCCGGGGTCACTTAACTCTATTCACCCGTTTATGCATTATGCCGCCTAAAGAGTCCAACATAGAATGCAACAAAAAATCCTGGAGAGGCTGGAAGCGCAACGTTCGTTGTTGTAAGGAAATAAAAAACGAATACAAAAGGTAATGAGAATTTAGGCACGTCCACTGATCTAGCTTTCAGCGCATCATAGAAAATATAGGTAGTGAGAAAGACGTTCATGAGCTGGATGTCCAAGAGATAAACCAGTCATATAGGCCAACTTATGACTATACTGACAAACAGCAGGTACTGCAACTGTTCCACTCCAGTTGTAATATAAGTGACAGAGTTTGAACGTAAGGCGCTGAATTTTATCCGGGTCTAGCCCCTGCTCATCAAAAATTACATTGTATGATGTAGGACTCACGGTACCCTGTCGAGAGGCTTGTGATACTAGAAAGAAGTCGTACCTGAGAAATTAGGAAAAATTTATTAGAAGAATAATCCAACTATATTGCGGAAATTCCAAGAGAAATTAATTTCGGAACGAACCTTTCCGGCAATGTTATTGTGTTGTCCACAACAGTTCCAGCATCTGGATTCCGCACTCCTACTCCGCTTTTTTGGAAGATTCTAGCATTTCCCTTCTTCGTGCATATGATCAAGCTGAATTTTGGGGGTGGAAGTCCAGCAGTTCCATAGAAAAAATTTAAGGCAGCCTGGAAATTAGCAGAAAATAGCTGAAGGAGTGGGTTAACGAACAGAATAAAATAGAATGCAAGGCAAATAGTCTACCTTAATTTGAGCAAGCTCTGAGTTATAAACGTATGCCAAGTGACCATTGCCGACTCCATCCCTGTACATTATAATACGATCCGGAAGCTCTTCGTGATTTCTAACCCGGAAAGCATGAACACATTCTAGAAGCAAAGTAAGTACTTCAACATCTCAAGAAAAAGCAAAATTAAGAATTTTCTGGGTTTACTTATGATATCAGCACTGAGACGTTCTGAAAGCTCTTCCTGACCTGAGTGAAAAGAGACGGTCGAGTAATAACGTGATAGATCTCTGTTAGTCGTAGCCACCATCGCTCCAACACTAGTGCCTTTTCGCTTCCCACAGTGATAGACGTCAAACCCAACAATCATCGTGTGCTTCAAACGAAGAAATGTACAAATAAAGAGTGGACCAGCCATTGGGAGCTTTTCTCGGCAAAAGTTCTTAAATACTGGTAGCGTAGACATTTCGGCAATTTCTGTCTTTGCAGAAATTAGTACCAGCGAACTCATGAGTTTTCGAAGAATAACTTCGCCAACTTTCGGAATTTTACCTTCACTAGTTTCTATCTGGCAAGCCTCGGAAACCAGCGATCCGAAACCCGGCTTATGACACTGTTTTTACCACTGAAGGTAAAATTCAGAAACCCTGCAGTTATTTTACCGAACCTTTTAAACTCACTGGCAATTGCAAAGCCCTAGGACTACGCTACCATTATTTAAGAATTTTTTTTTTCGGAAAAAGCTCCCTGCAGTTGGATTGGTTCACTCTTTAAATACCTAAATGTTAAAAATCAACTACTTAGGTCTTTTGCCTTACGGATGCTTTAAGAGGATTGTGCGTTGCCCACGGTTCCCCTCCGAGTTTTGCATTCATTTGAACAATCACTTTCGTAACAATTGACATTAGTCCTAAAACAGATCGAGTTTTTAACCTTTCTTCATGAAGTTAAACTGTTTCACTTCTACCTTTCGAATTGGGTTGGAGATGCTTGGAAAGAAAACATTGAGATGCAACTGGAAAAAATTACACTATCAGTAGAAGTTAACCGGGTTTAGTAGTTGAAAAATAATGCAATTACCACCGAAATCAAGACAACAACGCTTCTTCACAGCGGAATACAATTCTAGCTGCTGATTTGGTAGGATTACGAAAATCAGATCCGTGTGCTTGAAGTCAGCCATGACTTGGTTGATCGCATTTACAAACGTTTGAACTCTCACATCTGGAATTTTCAGCCTAAAATCAATAAATTATAACATTGACAAAACCATAACCAGCAGAATAGGCATTTTATTCTCTTACGTAGCCTGTGGCTGTCCAATGTCAAAATCTAGAGTTTTTCCGACGGTTCGCATCGTTTGAAGCAGGTTTTGGAGACCCCGTGAGTCTCGATTGGTGACAATAAGAGCCCATCTGGTCAATCCCATACTCGAATACATATTTTTGCCTAATTTGAGATGAGTTTCAAAATAAATAAATTCATTAGGGCTTGTCTTTAGTTCCTCTTACATTTGAAGGCAAAAGTCCAATCAACATTTGGGCCGACCTTTACTATATCCGGTAGCATCGAGGATCTGAAGATCACCTGCTCAGGTGGGACAACGCGACCTTTCAGAGGAACCAGTCGCCCTTCGAACTCCAAGCCCCATTTAGCAATCATGTCTCGAACCTTAAAAGCATCAAAATTCGAGGAAGAGTTTACAATTAGCAACACCACGAAATTTTCAGAAACTGGGTGGCTTACTTACATCTGTACAGCATCTCAGACGCCTCATAAAATTTTGAATATTTTCAACTCTCCGATCTGGAGCCTGCTGTAAGTAAGCGGATAATTCTCTCATCGTTTTGTAGTTTCTCCTAATTTCCTCAGAGAGACCAGTCATTTGACAGAGTTCAGGTATGAGGAGAATTGATTCCGAGTCTCCACGATGAATATCTCTTTTTTTCGGACGAGAAATCAAGAGTGGTTGACTCATATCCACGATCTGAAGTTGGTATTTCGTGCGGTAGTACTCGGCCAGTGATAGCTTGCTTCCTTTCATATCAAAAGTGCTCAGAGGATTCCGTGTGAAGTCTACATCATCTATTCTGTACGTCTATAATAAAGATACAGATTAGGAAAAAACTTGCTCGCAACCGTTACAGCAAAAAGACCTCGTGAATGGAGAGAAGAGAAAAATATGTTACCTTCCGGTTGTAGTGAGTCATGACGACATTTCCAATGAGAGCTTCGGCAGCTCTGACTTGATAATCTCGTTCTCGCTTATAAGCGCCCAGAATATTGTAACAAGTCTCTTGTCTCAGAACTTTGTGCGTTACTTCGACACATAGCATGAGGTTTTCTTCGTAATTTCGAAGGGTTGTGATGTAGCCAGGCCAGAGTTCCAGACGATGCTGATGGATTTTGATAGAAGAATGCCTGTCGTAAAAATGTCTCCCTAACTCCTCGAATTTCAGTGCATTCATGCATGCCCGGATGATAATGTTATAAAACTGAAGGTACTGAACATCTCCAGGAGGAATTTGGGCGGTCAGCGTTAGGGTCAGACGTATTGTTGCTTTGTCAGTCTCCCTTTCCGAGAACAACACCAGGGGCTAAAATGAAAATAGTGCTTTATAATTTTTCCTTTTTCGAAGCGAGATTGGGTAATGAGAACGAACCTCTGGATCGAGACGACGAATCGTGTACATATTTGATCCATCAAAAATATTTGCTCCGATGATGTGATTGTGAGTACGAAGCAGTTTCTTTTTCACAAATGTTCGCTCCTCATCTGGAGCGTAGTCAACTCGATAGTTGTAGAGACACCATGTAGGCTTGGTGACCATTGGAAAAAAATTAGCAGTGAGATCCACTGAAGTGCCCGAAGATCCTAATTTGCTGCTCAGATCAGTTGCACGGGAATTGACATTATCGTACCTGTGCTGAACTTCGATTCTCTGAGCACCAGCAACTCTTCTTATACCACGACGACCTTCTATTATTACTACATGCCCTGGTTCATTTGGTATGGAATGATCACCTACTAAACTTGATTTAGATTCCTCTTCTCCTTGTCTAGTAAGTAGCGTCTCCTTATCATACGACGGAGTCAGTCTTCTCACGGTTTCCGGCAATATTTCCTGTTGAGTACTTCTTGCATACAACGTTCTATCGTCCTCAGTTCTGCTAGGTCTTTCATATTCTAGCGAGCTTCCGAACTGCTGTCTTGTGTACTCTAAATTCTCTTCTTTTCCGACTCCAAGTCCAACTGGTTTCCTTGAATATGCTATCATTGCTTCCTCTTCTTCTCTGCTGAATCCTGTTCTCTGAGCAAATTCTAACAACGATTTCTCCTCCACAGTTGGTCTCCTGCCATATTCCAGGAAGAATTCCTCTTCAACTCTGCTTGCTCTGTTGCATGTTTCTTCCTTTGCTGCGAACATCAGCACTTGTGGAGGGGTCCTCACATCGCAATCCAGACCAACCATCGAACTTGCTAGGTCGCAGGGAAGTTAATGACATGTTTCGAAATTCTACTGGTGAGAGCTCACTGGATTCCATTGCTCTAATTTGTCGACGAGAATCAGTAGGAGAAACATGCCCGGAGTCTCCCGTTCTCACTGCCCGATATGTGTCTCTCGATGAGCTTTCCAGTTCCATTGTCCTACGAATTCTGCGTGCATCAATACGGCAACGTGCATCTGTTTCTAATTCTTTGCTTGGTTCATCGGCCCTCGCTAGAGCCTCAAGTTCTCTAACATTTGGTTGCCTGGCCACCTCCTCCGAGTTTAAGGAGCTCTGACTGGAACTGACAGGCCGTAACTGACCGCTGATACTTCTACGTGGTGACAGGCTTCTGCGTCGCTTGATAGGGGATCCACCTGAAAGAAAATAATAAAAGAACCAGTGCCAAGATTTAGATAAGTGTAAAAATGGAACCGTAAAAATAGGCAGTATGGAAAGCAGACCTCCTAATAATGGAGTTTCTCTGAGATCTCTGTCTCGCTCTCGTGAATAATTAGATCCACGGTCACGGCCATGCCGTGGATTTTCTCTGGAATGATCACTTCGTCCTTTGCTCCANCACTTCGTCCTTTGCTCCAATCTTCATCTCTATCTCTTTTCCGATCAGTGTGGACAGCGTGAGCGCTACTGCATTTACTGTCTCGTACTGGCTTCCAATCGTCCCGATCACGAGAGCTACCTCTTCTCCGAGTATCCTCTCGTTTAAAACTTCGACCAGAAGACGAAGAGTCTTTCGGACGAGTGCTGGCGCTACCCCACTGATTTCCGGGATCAAATTCTCTTCTTGACCCTCGATCTCGATCCCTTTGATGTTCACGGCGGTCTCGTCCCCATTCTCTCTCGGGACTTCGATCCCTGCCACGCTTCCGATCTTTCCCTCTGTCAGACATATCCCGCCGTCCTTCCATGCCTTGATCCCAGCCCAAGGAGCACTTCCAGCAAGGTCCTACAATCCGAGTTGGAAATCCTCTACTGTCGCCTACAACCGGTCCACCTGACCTAGATTTTTTTCAAAAAGAAAGTAGTAAAATCCCATTGCGAATCGCAGCAACACCGCAACCTCCAGGCACATGTCAAGGTTTCCACGCTTTCTATTATGATTATGCAGTTGCGTACCCTGTTGTACTTGTGGATGCCTTGGAGGTCTAATTTTTCAGCCAGAATATAATGCGCTCCCGTTATTATTGTCATGAGCTTGTCATCGTCGCCTAACTGATACACAGTATTTGGCTTATATGGTTCTACACATCTGTAAGCACCAACAAATCAGAAACCCTTAACAAAAATTGTACTAAATGCTCGTCTCCTCGACTCAAAAGACTTTTTACTTTTTACGAAGGATTTTTTGGTCCCTGGGGTCCCTGGTGAAAATTCTAGCATTGCCCTTCTTAGTTACGACAATGAAAAGGAGCTTGGGAGGGGGGCTGCTTCTCCCGGCGTAAAAACTCTTCAATGTATCCTAACTCCAAAGACTTTTTACTTTTTACGAAGGATTTTTCATGAGATCCGATCCCTTTTCCCGGATTCAAGAATAAAAAATGCTTTTAGCGCCCAACTTTCTCTTTCCTCTTCAACCAACATAATAAATGGGACTGGAGAAAGTTACACGGACTTAAACTAAAGGACCCTACTACTTATTAGTAGCACTAGTACTTTACGAAAAATGGCCCTTCTTTCCTTCCTTTTCCACGCACCGATTTATTCAATCTATCAATTTTCAGAAAATTTCTTGACCCCAGTCCAGTTATCAAGGCTTCGGGGCTTGCAGCTAGCTTTCTAAAATCCCAAGAAAATCCTAGACTATTCTATTTCTATCTACTAATTCTGAATATAAACCTTTTATATTTTTTATTTACAACCTTCAAAACGTGGAAAATCTTCAATGAATTAAATCAAACTTTAGAAAATAAATTCTAATGTCGTATCCTGAGCAATTCACATTCTAAGCTCTCTCTGGACCAGTTCCATTCTCGTAAAAATAAAGTAATTTGAGGAATCATTATTATTATGTACGACAAAAATAGGAAAACCCTTCATATGCTATTGATATAGGCAGTGTAAAAATAATTTCCTGTTGTAAGTCAGGAAGAACAATATTAAAATTAGAAGATGAGAGAGTGCTCCAGTTTTCGCTCAGAGGTAGTACAAACTGTTTTGAAGAGTTTGGTTGACTTGGGGCGTTCCATTGTCCCTAGTGTCCAGGGCCGTTCCAGTCAGATAGGCCAATTTATGAGCGTACTGACAAACAGATGGAACAGCCACAGTCCCCGACCAATTATAATACATATGGCAGAGTTTGAAGGTATGGTTTTGAACTGCTGCTGGAGGCTGACGAATATCGTCATGAATGACGTTGAAAGCAGTAGGGCTAACGGTCTGGTCTTTCCTTGCCTGTTGGGCAATTAGGAAGAAGTCGTACCTCTCGGGGAGAGTAATCGTATCATCCACAATGCTTGAATTCAAAAATGAATAAATAGACTTACTAATTTGATGAATAAATTAGGAAGAAGTGACTGGACTTACGTTCCGGGCATTGGATTCCCGTATCGGTTTTTGGTCCCTGGGGTCCCTGGTGAAAATTCTAGCATTGCCCTTCTTAGTTACGACAATGAAAAGGAGCTTGGGAGGGGGGCTGCTTCTCCCGGCGTAAAAACTCTTCAATGTATCCTAAATGAAGGAACATATACTTACGTTTTTCCCTTTCGCATTCTTCTTTTTTTAAGGTTAGTTATTACCTGAAGTTGTGTAACTTCTGTGTCGTAGACATATCTCAATTGTCCAGCTCCCACACCGTCTCTGTAAAAGATGATGCACTGTGGCAGCGTGTTCATTCGATTAAAAAATGCTGTGACACACTCTAAAATTCATAGTAAATGGATTCCTGTTGTAAAAAAGCCATTGAACAATACAAGTAATAATGCACAGTGTAACTCACTAATTATGTCAACTGTATGATTAGAGGCAATTTCCTGCATGTTGTCGTGCTTCGAAATCGTCGAGAAATATGTAGAGAGCGATCTGTTTGTAGTTGCAACCATTGCACCAATACTATTCCGACCAGCATTTCCTTTTCCTGGATGATAAACATCAAAGCCGACGACCATCTAGAGAAAATCAGTCAAACATAAAATTCCTGCAGTTTAATAAATATTTTTTTACTAATTTTCCATACCGTAGGAACACTTTTTTTATCCACAGCAACATCCAGCTGCGTCTTCCATGGCTCACCGCCTCTCTTTGCATTCAACTGAATCAGCAATTTCGTTAAGACCGACGGCAAGCTCCTCTCTTTTCTTTGCTGAAGATGGGCTGACCTCATGCATTGATTCAGAACTAAAAAACAGAAAATAGATATTTTTCGATGATTTCCTTGACACGGATATGAATATCTCTAAAGTCCGAATTCGTACTTCCAAATTTAATCAGACACATCCGCTTAATTTCATTGTACAGGGTGCTGGGATCTCTGGAATGGGGCAAAATAGTGAAGAGTAGCTTGAGTTCCCTATGCCTGTTCTTAGCGGCTTCCAAGCCAGCAAGATAAGACCCAATTCGCTGGTCCCCGATTTTCACTCTAAAATATTATTAATGATTACTCCAAATGAAATAGCAAAAATCCTTCTAGCTTACATTTCAGCAGGTTGTTCAATGGTGAAGCCTATTCCTCTTCCGATTTCTATCATTCTTCTCACCAAATTGTCCACATTAGGTGGGTCCCTATCCCATCCGACCACAATAACCCATTCTACCTGTCTCAGCTGTGGTGCAGAGGCCATAATTTGTCTAGAACCTGGAGAATTCGAACAACAGTCGTTGGTAACGGATATACTTTCAGCTATCGCAAAGTTCACCTGTTTTCAATGTCCCTGTCCAGTCAGCCATTTCTCCAAGTAAAACTGTTTCAAGAGTATAGGGTGCATTGCTTCTTCTGAAATTGAGTGACTCTGGCTTAAGTGTTCTTCCGTTCTGAATGCGAACTAATGACTGGCCCTCGAAATCCACTTCCCATTCAGACAAAACTTGGCGTGTCTGGAAAAAATTTGTGTTATATAGTAAGGAATCCCGGAGAAGATGTGTAATATTTTGGCATACCAGGTCTGATGCTCGGAGCCTCCGCATAAAGCCAAGAATTGAGGCGACTCTGGCTGTTGGCGGCTGCTGAAGATGTTGTGAGAGCATTTGCATCGTTCGGAAATCACTCCTTTGCGAATCCAGAAGGCCTGTCGGCAAACAGAGCTCTGGTATGAGGTAAATTGGGCCTTGGTCGCCTCGATGACGATCACGCCTCCTTGGGTTCGCCATCAAAAGTGGCTGGTTCATATTACGAATTTTGATTTGGTATTTGCTTTCGTAGTATTCAACCAGAGATTTATTAGATCCATTACAGGGGAACGTGTCCCTGGGGGTGGAATCCCACATAATGTCTATAAATAAACAGACAAAAATGAGAAAACACGAAGAATGCTTAGGAATAGGAAAAGCTTACCACTAACTGTATAAGTTTTGTTGTTGTAGCGCGTAAGTACAACTCCAGATACCAATATTTCCGCTGCCTTGGCTCTGTCTCCTCTGCACTGCTCGATTACTTGCAAACAAGTTTCCGTCCGAAGAACCTTGTGAGTAGTTTCCACACACATTAGCAGATCGGATTCGTGCTGCCGGATGTGAGTAATGTAGCCTGGAATAAGAATCACTCCAGCGTCTTCCACGTTAATATGGGCCGTATGATCGTAGAAATGTCGCCCAATCAGCTCCAGGCCTAAGAGTCCCAGGCACTTCCTCATTATGATGTTAAAGAACTGAGCATAGGTCCAATCGGCAGGCGAAACTTCCCCCACAAATGAAATCGTCAGTTCAAATATCACTCCATCTTCTCTTCTCGAGTGAACAATCAAAGGCTGGAGGAAAAAAAATATTCCTTAAACACACAAGTCTCCCAAAACTGCATAAGCTGAATTACGTTCGGGAGGCGATTGATGGTGTAAAGGTTCGAACCATCGAATATATGCAAATGCAGAGCTTCTCTATGTTGAGCCAGTAATTTTTTTTTCATATGAGTCCGATTTTCTTCAATTCCAGCCTCATTTTTGAAGTCCACTCGGTGATTGTAGAGATTCCAGTTCGGGGTTTTCGTCAGTTTAAAAAAATTGCCATAGAGGTTAACTTCGGTTCCCCCAGATCCTCTCTTTGATGGTAGCTCGGCCTGGTCTGGACGCGATGGAACCAAGTCCAGACTCTCTCGAAAGGTAAGTCCACGTCTTGCACCTCGGCGACCTTCAGATACCGCTGTGTTAGATGCCCCAGCAGTAGTATGTGCAGCGGCCCCACCTCCTCGAGCTACTCCTAGAACCCAATAGGACTTTGCAATGAAAAAATCTAATTTCTGGAAAAACTTGTTGATGAACCATTAAGATTAGAATGAAAATAGAATTTACCATTGCTAGTCCCACTGCCTCTCTGGGAAACGGTTAGATTTTGCATTCCTGCTGTTACAGAGTTCATACCTGTAAATTTCATACATAATTAAATTATTGCCGAAGGGGAAGTCCTTGAAATCGAAATCTTTTCAAAAGAAAAAGAAGGGATCGGACAAGTGGAAATTTTTTATTTTATTTTTTTGAAGAATAAGAGGACCTCTTGTTCCTGAGTACTGTTATTTTTCGGGCATAGTCATTTTTCCAGTCTGCGGACTTAATTAACAATAAACCGTGCAAGACGGATGTATGGAATAGCGCGAGAGAACCGGGTATACCG